>JAAGKR010009415.1:0-13600 GCA_011419295.1 Clarias macrocephalus | reverse complement strand
CACTTAGTTATCACTTTTGCCTTATGGCACGGTGCTCCATCGTGCTGGAAAATGCCTTGTTCTTCACCAAACTGTTGTTGGATTGTTGGAAGAAGTTGCTGTTGGAGGGTGTTTTGGTACCATTCTTTATTCATGGCTGTGTTTTTGGGCAAAATTGTGAGGGAGCCCACTCCCTTGGATGAGAAGCAACCCCACACATGAATGGTCTCAGGATGCTTTACTGTTGACACAGGACTGATGGTAGCGCTCACCTTTTCTTCTCCGGACAAGCCTTTTTCCAGATGCCCCAAACAATCGGAAAGAGGCTTCATCCGATAATATGACTTTGCCCCAGTCCTCAACAGTCCATTCGCCATACTTTTTGCAGAAGATCAATCTGTCCCTGATGTTTGTTTTTTGGAGAGAAGTTGCTTCTTTGCTGCCCTTCTTGACACCAGTCCATATTCCAAAAGTCTTCGCCTCACTGTGTGTGCAGATGCTCTGCACTCCAATCCCGCAGCTGAATCCTCTTTAGGAGACGATTCTGCCGCTTGCTGGACTTTCTTGGACGCCATGAAGCCTTCTTAACAAGAATTGAACCTCTTCCCTTGAAGTTCTTAATGATCCTATAAATTGTTGATTTAGGTACAATCTTAGTAGCCACAATATTCTTGCCTGTGAAGGCATTTTTATGCAACGCAGTGATGGCTGCACGCGTTTCTTTGCAGGTCACCATGTTTAACAATGAAAGAACAATGATTTCAAGTATCACCCTGTTAGCCAACACGAAGCTGCAGGTACATATCAAATTAACCAGGAATTTTGTTTAAAAAAATTTATCACATATGTGTTTATTTATATGTCTATAAACACTGATCGGCGTCACTCAGCATGGATTCGTCTCTAAATTAAATGCATCATGCTCTATACCTGCACCAATGATTCTCACACTTTTTCAGTTTTTTTTCCTTTCAATTTTTCCTTTCATGTTGATGTCTTAAACTTATGCCATATTCTGTGACATTACAGGTTGTATGGTGCCGAGTGCACAGGTGCTTGGGCCCGATCATCGTTGCTTGCAACTAAATTTAAAATAGTTTTCCAGTTTTGAATAAATTTCTCAGATAACATTGGGGAGTTGAGCATTAGCCTTTGGCTGACAGTATCCCAAGTATTAATTGTTATTACTGTACTTTGATAGAGCATAAAAATAAAGTGCGTCTTTGGATTGTATGCTAAAAGAGGAAAAAATATTTGTCTGTATATAGTTTACGCAGACTAAACATCACGGCTCTATTTATCTGCCACTGATCCATATCTGATCGTTCACATCTTCCTGGTGTTCACCATTCGGTGCTGATTAAAGAGACTGATTTTACTGTATGGTGCAGGTGATGGCCACCGTTCATGCAGTACAGTGGGGTCAGGTCTGTCTGCTCCAGCCTGCTGAGTTGCAGCAGTTTATCAGCACCATGGGCAACGTGTGCCATCATTTTCACCCCCATCATTACTGAGAGTGTGATCCTGAAAGCAGCAGGTCTGGTGTGTGTGTGTGTGTGTGTGTGTGTGTGTGTGTGTGTGTGTGAGGAGGTAGCAGAGCTCCATCTGTCTCACTCACTCACTCTCACTCACAGCACGCCTCTTTAAAGAAACAAAGTCACAACATTTCAGTTCAATCTGATGGGGTATTTAAAATTCCAAAAGGCATGTTTACTTTGACTTCAATTTTGTGGGAACAACTTATTTATCAGCAAGAATTTAAAGGCATGCTAGGCTTTTGCATGAAAACCGCAGCTGCATGTTGGTTTCTGAAGTATGTTTAAAACAGGAATGCCTTCTCTGCTTTATTTAATAATTAAGTGTGCACAAAACAACTTGTTCCCTAAATTAATAACTTGTTCCAAGGGTAATAACGTTTTCTCATAAAATACAAAACATTGTTCCCATAAAAAATTTATACAAAATAACATTTCCACAAAAAACTTGTTCCCCCAAGATTAATAACTTGTTCTCTCAAGATTAATAATTTGTTCCCCTTAAGATTAATAACTTTGTCATACAAAAAACTTATTCCCACAAGATGGATAACTTGTTCCAACATAATAACTTGTTCCCACTAGATTAAAACCTCGTTCTTTCAAGATTAATAACTTGTTCCCACAACATTCATAATTTGGTATCACAAAAACACTTGTTTCCACAAAATAATAACTTGTTTCCGTCAATATTAATAATCTTTCCCCCACAAGTATAATAACTTGTTCCCACAAAAAAACTTGTTCCCACTAGATAAAAAAAAAATCCTTGTTTCCACAAAGTAATAACTTGTTCCCTTAAGACTAATAACTTTCCCCCTCATAATTAATAACATTTCTACAAACGATTAATATCTTTTTCCCCTTCAAGATTAATAACTTGGTCCCACAAAAAAACTTAGTCCCACTAGATTAATAACTTAATTCCTCAAAATTTATAACTTGGTCCCACAAAAAAAAAGAATCCTTGTTTCCACAAAGTAATAACTTTTCTCCCAAGTTTAATAACTTTTCCCCTATTAGATTAATAAGTTATTTCAACGTAATAACTTGGTCCCCGAAAAGAACTTGGTCCCACTAGCTTAATAACTTCTTCCCTCAAAATGAATAACTTGTTCCCTCAAGATTAATTAATTGTTCCAACATAACTAATAACTTGTTCCCACAAAAAAACTTGTTCCCACTAGATTAAAATCTTGTTCTATCAAGATTAATAATTTGTTCCCACAACATTAAAAAACTTGGTCTCTCAAAAAAAAAAAAAAAAAAAAAGGTTTCCACAAAATAATGTGTTTCTTCACGATTAATAACCTGCACCCTCAAGATTAATAACTTAATCACACAAAAAACTTATTCCCACAAGATTAATAACTAGTTTCAACATAACTTGTTCTACTAGATTAAAACCTTGTTCTTTCAAGATTAATAACTTGTTCCCACAACATTAAAAAACTTTTCTTCACAAAATAATAATTTGTTCCCTTCAAGATTAAAAACATTTCCCCCTCAAGAATAATAACTTGTTCCTACAAAAACTTACCACTAGATTAATAACTTGTTCCAACATAATAACTTGGTCCCACAAAAAACTTGTTCCCACTAGATTAAAATCTTGTTCTCTCAACATTAATAACTTGTGTCCACAACATTAAAAACGTGGTGTTACCAAAAAAAAAGTGGTTCCCACAAAATATGTTCCTTCAAGATTAATAACTTGCACTCCCAAGATTAATAGCTTCTTCCCTCAAGATTAATAACTTGGTCCCACAAAAAACTTGGTCCCAACAGATTAATAACTTGTTCTTTTAAGATTAATAATTTGTTCCTCTTAAGATTAATAACTTAGTCACACAAAAAAAACGTATTCCCACAAGATTAATAGTTGTTTCAACATAATAACTTGTTCCCACTAGATTAAAACTTGGTCCCACAAAAAAAAAAAAAAAAACTTTTCCCCACAAAATAACTTGTTCCCTTCAAGATTAATAACATTTTCCCCAAGAATAATAACTTGTTCCCAATAGATTAGTAACTTGTTCAAGATTAATAACTTGGCCCCACAAAAAAGAATCCTTGTTTCCACAAAGTAATAATTTTCCCTCAAGTTTAATAACTTTTTTCCCCTACAAGATTAATAAGTTATTTCAACATAACTTGGTCCCCGAAAAGAAATTGGTCCCACTAGATTAATAACTTCTTCCCTCAAAATTAATAACTTGTTCCCTCAAAATTAATAACTTGTTCCCCCAAGATTAATTAATTGTTCCAACGTAATTAACAACTTGGTCCCCCCCCCCACAAAAAAAAACTTGTTCCCACTAGATTAAAATCTTAGTTCTATCAAGATTAATAACTTGTTCCCACAAGATTACAAAAAACCTGTTCCCACAAAATAACTTGTCCTCTCAAAATTAATAATTTGTTCCACTTGAGATTAATAACTTCCCACTAGATTAAAACCTTGTTCTTTAAAGATTAATAACTTGTTCTCACAACATTAATAATTTGGTATCACAAAAACACTTGTTTCCACAAAATAATAACTTGTTTCCTTCAAGATTAATAACCTTTCCCCCTAAAGTATAATAACTTGTTCCCACAAAAAAACTTGGTACCATAAAAAAAAAATCCTTGTTCCCTTAAGACTAATAACTTCCCCCCTCATGATTAATAACATTTTTACCCACGATTAATAACTTTTTCCCTTCAAGATTAATAACTTGGTCCCAAAAAGAACTTGGTCCCACTAGATTAATAACTTCTTTCCTCAAAATTAATACCCCCCCCCCCCAAGATTAATTAATTGTTCCAACGTAATTAATAACTTGGTCCCAAAAAAAAAAAAAAAAAAAACCTTGTTCCCACAACATTAAAAAGCTTGTAACAAAATAACGTGTTCCTTCACGATTAATAACTTGCAACCCCAAGATTAATAACTTGGTCCCACAAAAAAACTTGGTCCCAATAGATTAATAACTTGTTCTCTTAAGATTAATAACTTGGTCACACAAACTTTTCCCCACAAGATTAATAACTTGTTCCGACTAGATTATGTTGAAACAAGTTATTCATTAAAACCTTGTTCTTTCAAGATTAATAACTTGGTTCCACAAAAAAAAAAAAAACAAACAACAAAAAAAATTTTCCACAAAATAACTTGTTCCCTTCAAGATTAATAACCTTTCCCCAAGAATAATAACTTGTTCCCACAAAAAAACTTGTTCCCACTAGATTAGTAACTTGTTCCAAAGTCAATAACATCTCACAAAATAAAAAATAATGCCTCCACAAAATGAATAACTTGTTCACATAAAATATTTTTCCAAAGATTAGTAACTTGTCATTAATTTTTATGTCAAAGGTTTACTTTCTGGAAAAAAATACATAATTTGTTTAAATAAATTCAATCATAGAGACTGGGGTTTTAGTCTGACCATTCCTCTAGGACGTCATTCATTAGCCTTGATAATCCAATACAGCAGGAGGATGATAAATATATACAGTACATCTCCCTTCTATTTCCCTTCATTACAGTATAAGGAGCGCTTGGTGCCGATGTCTAGCTTTGAGGGACGTTAGCTGGCTGTCAGATGTGTTTTTTTTTCTCCTTAATCTGTCGCTGGAGAAAACAGCTGCAGCTCCTGGGTTTGATTTCCAGTTTCTGACTGCTGATGATCTCAGAAAACTTTGAGATAAACTAGATAAATAAGAAACAGAAAACTAGATATAATCTGGTCTTTTTATTCATGTATTAAACATGTAATAAGCTTTAACAGAGGAAAAATGAAAATATTCCATCTTTTTTCTCTTTTTTATCGCCCTTTCTTGCTCAATAGAACTCTTGACAACTGTTAAGACAAGCACAGTTTTGCGCATCTAAAAATCTGAAAGTAATACACATTTTGGCACAGAAAGAGTAGAATACAACAAATACAGGCTTTTAGAAATTCCCCGAGTAGTGAGTATGAGGCTAGGATGTTGCTCTTTATCTGAGAAATGGACTGAGAAAAGTTGTAACCACAAGGGTTTGTTAGACTGATTAATCAGCGGAGCAAATATAATGCACGCGCGCACAGGTGTCTAAAGAACAATGATGTTAAGGTGTGTGTGTATAAGTGAGATGTATAGAGATTATTGTATAGTACTGTAGTTATGACCGTTGAGTTAGTCTGTGTTCGCAGGATGATGAATGGGCGATTTAGTATTTGTTAGTTTATAATGTTCAGTATGATTGGCTTTTTCCTCCGTACATCAGCTGTCCGCAATGACAACACAAAAACAAAAAGACCAAAAATCATAATGATTCACATTGTGTTAATTCGTTCCTACACCATTCGACAAACAACAAAAACAAACAAAAAAAAAAAACAGATTCAACACGGCTTTCTGAGACAAATACTAAAAACACAAACTGCAACGCTCGCGCATAAAACTTTCCACCTTTCTTTCGTGTTGCTTTTTACGATTAAAGCATTTACCAGGAGTGAAAAAGTGCTTAGGATTGCATTTAAGTCGACAGAAAGTCCAACAGGAAAGATGTGGATTGTGGATCAAGCTCCTAAATTTCGATAGCACTAAGGGTTACTTTAGTTCACGCTACGTCACCATGGAGCTGCCAGGAACAATAAAACTGGAAGAAGAAAAAAAAAAAGGAAAAACAGCCATGTTGGGTAAAAGGAAAATAAATGGCCAGTGCAAGTGGGTATAAAAATACAATCAAATATAATATCTAAAATGATGGATGCAGAATGCTCGGTATGCACTGTTACAGAAAAAAAAATGGCTAAAATTGGACAAAGCTCAAAAAAGGCACATATTTTCCCTTTTTGCTATAATTGTATAACTGTGAGATTCAGTAAAGCGGTTAGCAAATCGTGAGCATCAAAATAGAAAAAGATATGTCTTCTGTAAGTACTCGATTTCTCCAACTTCAAGCCACGTCAAAGCCATAATCGCTGTACACATTACTGAAATGATTCATTCAAACAAAATGCATATCAGATGAGATATATATTTATATTTATATATAATTCTTTAACAGAAATTAAAAGATCTGAAAATCTAAACTGCATGTATACAGATTGAGCATATTGACAATAAGTGCTAAGGTGTTGCTTTAACTCGAGAAAAAAAAATAAACAGATTAAAAGACAGACAGACGGACGGACGAACAGACGTTGGGTAGAAATAGAATTACTACTTATTGTAATGTTGAGAATCAAACACCTGAGACAACATTTACGATATAATATAGAATTTCTTTCATCCACTCTGGTTTTATTCCTCCCGTAGTCGCCGTCGAGTTTCCTGTCGTTTACCCGTCTTTACACTCGTCTGTCGTTGTTCTGTAATGGATCGGTTGTACACTGTCCCACACGACCCCCCCCCCCCCCGCCGTCCGTCCCTAACACCCGCTTCTTTCTTTCACGAGCCCTTCATCCACCTCCACTGTGTCTCTCCGTCCCTCTGCGTGGGTTCATGAGGAACGCTTGGTGATGTGGTGTAGCTTTTAAGGCATGTTGTCCCGCTGCCAGGAAATATATAATTTTTTTATATATATAAAAAAAAAAAATTTTTCATTTCTGGTGAAAGAGTAGCGGCTTGACGCTCCCGGCTTTGATTTTTGGTAGCTGGTTGCTGATGACTTCGGCGAGCATCTCGGGGAACTCCACGCTCAGCGATTTATTCACAAAGGTGTAGAAGCAGAAATTCATCAGTCCACCCACCATCTGAGAGACAGAGAGAGAAATGATGAAAGAGAATTACGACAGGCTGCAGGATCACTTCAGTGTGTGTGTGTATATAAAGGAGAAACCTAAAGGAGTCTAAACTAAAGACTAATTTGCAGTGAGATTCTTATTAACATTAAAACTTTGGTTCTTTGGTTCTCGGCTCCATTTCTTCCATCAAATTATCAGCGTGTTTTCTTACGGCTGCTTTAACTCATCTGCAGCTCTGTTCTGCCGCCACCTAGTGCTCGTTAATGCTAACTGCAGAACACACGGTGGTGGAAGAGGTTTTACGGCATCGCTAACGCACGTTTATAAATCTAGATGTTTTAAGCGAAGCTTGTGCGAGCTGCTTTACTGACTTCTTTTAACTATTACGCTTGGTAAGTACCTGAATTGTATCAGGTGTGAGCGCTAAAGGAAAATCGATACTGACGTCCTAAACTGCTGTCTGAGCGATATACGATGTGTATCATGAGATTTGGATTTAGTGCATATAGTCTTTCTATATTTTAATTAGATTTTACTGTCACTTGTGTAAATCTGTATGTTCCATCCCAATTTTTTTTTTTATTTGACATTAGATTATTACTGGAAATTCTTTTTTAATAATTCTATTTTTCTAGTGCAATTTTCCTTTTCAAGCTTTCCATTTTAAGTTACAGACGCTCGTGTAAGCTTTTCACTGCATATCACACTGCGTACGATTGTGTACGTTTTTTAAATTTATTGGATTATTCCTCAGACGGCTACGCGTAATTTAGGAACGCCAGTCGGCCTAATCTGGATGTCTCTGACAGTGGGAGGAAACCCAGCAAGCACACAGAGAACATGCAAACTCCACACACACACACGGACACTGGTGGTGTGAGGCCACATCGCTAACCACTACGACCACTGCCGACTGATCTGACTTCATATAAATGTCTTTACTTCTATGTCATGCCAATAAATCACCTTTCAATCTTGAACCAATATAGCGTTTAAAACATTGCACTTTGTCACAAAGCAGCTTTACAGAAATGTAAAACGTGTAAATATTTATTTATGCTTCATTTATATACTTTCTGAATAGTTGTGTAGGGATTTTATTAAAATGCAACTTTGAACTTTAAGCGTTTTATCTCGGGCATCACGTAGAGCTCCGTGCTCGGGTTCTGCGCCGCTTGAGGTGATTATGATATGATCTCAAGCTGCAGCTCTCTCTCTCTCTCTCTCTCTCCCCCCGAGTGTTCAGCTGCACGATGGTGTTTATACTTTACAGCAGATGACGCCGTTTCAAACCGCAGATGACGTTACTGAAGAACAGATTGTGGTTTGAGAAGCAGATTTGGGGTAAGGTACACTTCCTTATCATGTTCTCTACAATTACCCAGTGCAACACTTCAGAAGCAGGCCCTGGCTGATCGACTACACTATGTTCCACCGCTATCCACTGAAAGGTCACGTTCGGGTGGATCGCATCGGCGATCGGATTTCGGATCCGTCTTTCGTGCTTGTTGGTGTTTTGTGTGTGTGTTCCTTACGTCGTGCATGGAGTCCAGTAGCTTAGTGAGCTGGTAGAATCGTTGCCAGTTCTGGCTGGAGTTCTCTTCCCTCCTCACGATGGCTTTTCCTAGTTCTTTAATGTACGACATCCTGATCTCATCAAACACAGACTGACTCTTCAGACCGTCCTTTGGCACTGAGGAACAACGGCGAGGTGTTACTGAATATACAGCATATACAACACTTGCACACTTACAGTTCTATAATAAGGATAAGAAGTTCTTTCATGCAATAAAATTTCTATACATTTCAAACATTCAAAAGTGTTCAGACAACATACACCATACAGTATGCGGTACAGTTATCACCTGTTTTGCACACTAATTAGTCTGATCTATCCGGCTGAAGAATTGTCCTGATTATTTGAAAAGCTAGTGAAAAACTGTCTATGTGAGAATAAGGTTTCAGTTTCTGAACGAGTAACACCAGTCAGTACCATCAGTCCAGCCAGATCTAACCGGGTTTTTGGTGAATAAAGGACTTCAGACTAAATATATGTATAGAAATTTTCTTATTATATGAAATAACTTATCCTGATTGTCACTGTTCGTCATTAAAACACTGAATTTCACTTTTGTCCCAATACTTTTTGCCACATGGAGAACTTTACACAAACTCACAAATACATGTGTCAGTTAATAATAATAATGTAGTGTTGGTAAATTCACATCTCTGACTGGCCTGAAGGTGTTGGTTCATTTTCTAGACGATGGAAGCAAATCATCTTATAAAAAATACGTTATTGTTAAAAGTCTCTGCATGAGTTGTTACTATAGTATCACAATACTTAAATACTGAAAAACCTGGGTTAATTAGTATTTAAGATGTATTATCAGTTTATTGAATATTTTGTACTGCTAAGATTTTTATGTACTCGTGAATTAAGACTTTGTTTTTTTTTTTGCAGCCTAAAAAAAAAAACGATACAGACATAAAAATACATTATTTTAACTCTTTACTTGAGAAATAACGTTAACTTTTTAAACTTTTTAAATTACTAGAGAAATAATGTAAAAATGCAGATAATCCCTTCCGGCCACCCAGACATATTACCGATACAGTAAATCCCCTACATACGAACATTTGAAGATACAAACATGCGCATGTTCAACATCGCATGTCTGGCGTACATTGTCTTGTGCGTGCCGAGTGCATCCCAGGATGTCCGAGAGTGAGTGTAAAAGCAGAAGCTGGTACCACTTAGAAGCACTGACCAATAATGATGAAGACAAAAGTGAAAATAATTGAGAGAGTGGAGCGAGGTGAAACCGTGGGAGAAACGAATCGTTCTTTCAACATGAATCGTTTAACCGTCGGCACGATTCTAAAGAATGAGGACGAGATCGTGGAACACGTTAGTTTTATACAGTGTATACACCAATTGTGTTCGCATTCTAGTACCGAAACTTACGAAATAAACTGGACTTACAGTACGAACGGAACTTGTTCGTATGAGGGGACAAAAATTATTTTAAAAAAGCGTACATTGTGAACGCGTGCTGAAGGCGACGTTAGTATTGTGGGTTGACTCTTTTCGACTGGAAAAAATAAAATAAACATTTTAAAATTGGTAAACTCGCTCCTGGATGTACGCGATCTTGCAAAATTGCAATTCTTAAGGTGAAGGTCTCTCACCTGTGCTGAGCAGCAGAAGGACCTTCATGCACAGGTACTCTTCGTTCGACACCTGCAGTCTCACGAACTCGTTGGAAATCTTCAGCATCTGTGCACACTGGTCTCCCATATAGGGCATCTTCATCCTCTCCCTGCACACACACACACACACACACACAGACACGGTCACGACCAGAATTTTTAGGGTTTGCCAGCCAGTGCAACATGCAACAACTTTATGGATTACAGTAATTTAGAAAGATGTGAAACAATGTTTTGTAACTATTACACACACACAAAAAAAGGGAATTTATTTCCTGTTGAATTCCCGGAATGTCATGCTCTTGTAAAACTTGTTCTCCAACAACGACGTGATCTGTGTGTTTATTTTCGAGTGTAATACTGTTTATTTTTCACAATCGCAATGTTGGTTATTGTAAATAACCAACTAGCTTGAACGAGCCTGTTGTTTACTCGTCATTGTTTTCTCATTTTGGTTCCAGTGATGTTTATTTAAATAAACAAATAAATAAATAAATACAAATCAATTTGTCCCACACACAGTAAATCTTGATCTACTGTAAGACCAGAGTATTAAGACTGGAGTTGAGGAGACTGGAAAATGTGTACATACTCATTGATCACCAGGTCTGGGGCGAAACACAGCATGTTGCCGTTACTCTGCTGGTAAGATCTCCAGCCCAGACCAAACGACATGAGGAAGAGCCAGGACGACTGTAGCAGGGTCATCTGATCGTCCAGGTGGAGATGCCGGAAACCTAAAGACAAGCACAGATGACACGAGCTTTCAGAATTACAAAAAAAAAAAATGTAAAAAAACGATTTCGATCAAATCAGTTGCAGATCAATCCCTGCTATCTGATATCACGTAAATGAGGATGGGGTTCCCTGCTGAGCCTGGTTCCTCTCAACGTTTGGTCCTATATTGCCGTGTCTGGACACCGTCGCCCTCGGCGTGCTCATCGGGGACGATCTGATCAGCCTTCTCTAAATGTTTAGCCGAATGATGGACGACTGGAGATGATGTCGCTTTGTATTGCAATTTTGTAAGCATCACAATATAATATATTTTTTCATAGACAAAATAATTTTTCTAGGTTTGTTACAATTCTAAACAAACTTAGCTAAAATTATTTGTTCACTGTCATTTGTTAATTTGTTATTTGGACACTGTGTTGTGTTAATATTTTACCATCACAATTGCAAGAGTATAAAAAAAATATATTTATATTCAGGAGTCAGTGTGGAGCTGATTCATAAATTCCCAAACGAAAGAATTGCGATATAAAAAAAGTGAACAATTGTTCCCTCATCTCTGATGGATAGTCATCCCGAGGTGTCGCTTCAGAGGGAGGTGACCCAATAGAAACAAATGTGTGCATACAGAAATCACAAGAGCACCAGTTTTCGCTGTTCCCTACAAATTATTTTTATTTTAGAGCTGTTAAGGATTTTGAGAGCAAATACATCAGTGAACAATAAAATCACTGCAAATGTTCACTAAATTTAAATCCTATTTTTTATTTTTTATGTTTAAGGTCCAAAAAAAGATGTCACAAAGCAGCTTTAGAGGAATTAAAACATCTATCTATCTATCTATCTATCTATCTATCTATCGATAGATAGATTGATGTTTTAATATATATATATACACACACACACACATACCCACTTTCTCAGTTTGTTTGATACAGAAAAAAGCCAACAAATTGTATAGACAAAGCCTCCAAGTGTTGTCATCAATATCATGTAATTGGCAGTAATAAAGAGGAAATAAAGCTTGCTTTAATAAGGGGGTTAAAATGAAACGGTTATTAGTCTATTCTGGAGCTCAGGCTATATTTGGTAAATGCTAGAAATTTTTTCGTATTTCCACTCTGGAATGTTGCTGATTGATTCAACATGCTGTAAATCTGTCTTCTGTGTTATTGTTTTATCTTAAGTTGTAAACTAATTAAAAGGGTAAAAACACACAATGTAAATGACGCAAGATCTCTGCCAAAGGATGATGAGATGCAATAAAGTGGCAGATGAAGGGGGAAAAAATGTTCATATAATATATATGAATACTGATGAACACAACAGCGTCAGAATTTCATCTGATTCTGCTTGTGCACTTTTCGAGGAAGAACGATAATTTGGGTCAGAAGTAACTCAGTGGTTTAGGCATTGGACTACGGTTCAGTAGGTTGCTGGTTCAAACCCCACGACCACCAATTTGCCACTGTTCGGCCCTTGAGCAAGTCCTTCAGATGTATAATGAGATAAAAATGTAAGTCACCCTAGAAAAGGGTGTCTGCCAAATGCCTAAATGTGAATGTAAACTTCTCCAAATTATTCCTAATAATGTCCAAATCTTGTTATTTTATTAAAATAAATAAATAAAAAACTACATTCACTACTTTATTTTTATTCCATCATGTCTACTATAATGCTTAATGATGGGCAGAAGGGACGGGCGAGTCAGTCACCTGATTGATGTTTAAATACTCGATGCAACACAGTGAGCCTCTCTGCCCACTGTTCAGTCATATCTACATTTACACTAAAGCTTCTAAAGTTTAATCTGTCTCCTGTATGAGCTGAATGGTAAAGTGGGTGTGTGATAGAGTACCAGGCAGAGCTTTGGCCCATTTGACCGCGGAGATGAACTGGCGTCCTCCCAGTCTGTTCAGCGTGGTCATGAGCCGCGTGGATGTGTCCGTGACCGTGCTGTCGTAGCCGGCGTAGATGGTCTCGGGCTCGATGGCTTTGAGCAGCGACAGCATGGTGGGCACCAGCTGCGGCATGGCTTTGGGCACCAGCGCTCGCGCCTCGGGCGGCGGAGGAGGAGGCAGCTCGGCCGGGTTCGCCTGCTGCGCGTTCTTCATCTTCAACTTCTTGGCTTTACGTGCTGGTGGGAGGAGAGAGATTTTATTATTTATTTTAATCGAAGGCGATATTCGGTTAAGAGTAATGAGGGGATTCATACAAACTGACAGCTGGAGTTCCCTAGACGCCTCGATGCAGAACCCAAATCCAGGAGGTGGAACTAGATCTTATCCAACATCTCCTGTAAACCCCTAACCTACACAGTACATTAAACACACAAATACACCCCACCCCTGGACCTCTGCCTCGTCTCTGCCGTGGTAAGAGGAGCTGATTCTGGTCCAACTCCACCCTCACCCCTTA
>JAAGKR010009414.1:0-26773 GCA_011419295.1 Clarias macrocephalus | reverse complement strand
GGGGATGGTTTCCATTAAGACTGTCCTATCATCGATTGATGCTCTGGGGACCTGTGACTTCAGTTGTTCGATAGCTCAGGACTGGAATCTCCTACAGTCTACCTGAGCCTCCAGGAACAAACTGGACTCCTTTTACTTTTAACACATCTCCTGTTACACTGAACTTCCAGTACACATTATTAAGTTGATCAATCCCTGCTATCCGTTATCACCCAGATGAGGATGGGTTCCCTGTTGAGTCTGGTTCCTCTCAAGGTTTCTTCCTATTACCATCCCAGGGAGTTTTTCCTTGCCACCGTCGCCCTCGGCTTGCTCATCAGGGACAATCTTATCATTTTGATTCATACACATTGCATCCAGACTTACTTCTTTTTATTGTGTAAAGCTGCTTTGCGACAATGTCAATTGTTAAAAGCGCTATATAAATAAAATTGACTTGACTTGACTTGACACACAAACCAAATGAAGCTAGGGCAAATACTCTAGTGAAAAACATACAGTATGCGCTCTTGAATTTTAATAGCACTAAACCTATTTTCAAGTGTGAATGTTTATTTGGATTCACACTTCACAGTCTGTCTCTGCTGTTGCAGCTATTCTTGCATCTATTCGCAGTTGTGATGCGAAGAATGTACTGACTATTACTGTACATGGTCCTAATTGCTCTGTGTTTTTGGGGGGATCTTTCGACTTGCCTGCACGCAGATGTGTTTGTGTCAAAGCCCACTAATATAATAAACGCAGGAGCGCACACAGACATACAGTACCTCTCCTTCCACAAACACACACTCACATGTGGCAATTATTTAAGTTTCAAAGGTCAATTTATGTCATCTGATTGTTATGATATTAGTATGTTGACTGATGTTTTAGTATAGTCTTCAAGTGTGAATGTTTATTTGTATTTAATCTGTCTCTGCTGTTTAATCTGTCGTCTATTCGCAGTTGTGATGAGTGATTAATCGCCCATCAGATTTGTGATGGGGGAACATTATGCACAGTTAAATGACAAAAGAAATGCTGACCCGTCTGGGCAGATATATATTCCAGATATTGTACGCCATTAGTCGCTTTTGTTATGCCAATTTCTGACCATCAGTTAAAAAACATCAGCAAAAACATTGTCAAAACGTATAAAAACAAACCCAACCAGACAATAACCTGCATTTGTAGTGTATTGTACTGTATGTGTACATAAATTACATAAATTTGAGCACTCTTTTTCATTGTATATACTACCATGTCATATATGTGTGTCTAATACTGTTTTCATTCATATTTTACATTACATGCGTGGGATTATTAATTAAGGACTTAAACGGAAACAAAAGGAAAATGAAAACAAAATAAACAGAGCTCCGCCCTCTCTATACGCGAGAATGGACGGGCTCTGGAAACTAAAGCAAAAACTTGTATCCTCTCGGGGCTTATGCACTTTTTATTTGAGAGAGAGCAGGAGCGGGGAGTTGTGGCACTAGTAAACGAGCGCGCACGGTGAACTTTTGTGTGCCGCTCTCTCTCGCTATATTTTTAGACAGACAGAGACTTGGGCTTTGCCTCCGTCTTTTAACAGCGCATTGGCAACCGAGTGTATAAATTTCAGTTTAAACGCAACTCTGCCCCTCACGCCACCCGCGTCATTACAAATACTTTGTGTAATTCACAAATTTACTGAATATGTTACTAACTAGTTAGAGTACTTTTTTAATTTTTGAACACAATGTAAATTGGTTACTTGCTGCTCTCTTCACTACCTCAACTCACACCTTATCACAAAAAGGTATTTCTTTACTGTAACGTCTTACATTGTTGTTACGTTGTTGTGTTGTCATGTAGCTCTTCGTTTGCACATTTGCACGTGCACTTTTGTCTGTTGTCTATTGTTGTCTCTTTTTTGTATAGAAATTGATAGTTTTTAGGTTAACTTAAAAATGTAAAAATGTAAAAATGTTGCATTGTTAATTTATATTGTGTTGTTAAATTTATGTCGTTGCATGTATGTAGCACCTTGGTCCTGGAGGAACGTTGTTTCGTTTCACTGTGTACTGAACTGTATATGGTTGAAATGACAATAAAAGCCTACTTTTGACATTTGATGTGTGTGTGTGTGTGTGTGTGTGTGTGTGTGTGTGTGTGTGTGTGTGTGTCTCTTATCTAAAAAGCTCTTGGTGTGACTGACAGGGACCAGGGATAAATGCAATAACCTGCCCCATTGTGATCTTTTCTTTAATTCCACAATTGCTGTCCAAAGGCATCCTGTGTGTCCCTTAATCCGGACCTCTTATTTTCTCTTCTTTGACAAGTAATTGAATGATTCTATTCCCGTCCACTGGTGGATCACATTCATCTTCTCTAAAATCTTCCAGGATTAATAGGTTCAGAGCTAATGCAATGTGTTTCAGATGAGCTTCTGTTTTTAACTCAAAACCTTTGTTCTCTTTTGCAGTTTCTCTCAGAAGATGACCTTCAACATAATGCACACCATACATATTTTACATTACATAAAATACATAATATAAAATGTGTATATAATATTATAAGTATATATTTAATCATTCAAATTTTGTAAAAATATTAAACAATAAATAGTATACATTGTTTAATATAAAAATATAGTCTTTAATATAAAAATATTAAACAATATATACATCATATATATCTACAAATACAATATGGGGCAAAATATACAGTACTGAAACTCTCGCATCTCGGACATGCACACGTGTTTCTCAACGGGGCACAGCTCCAGATACGTGTTAGTAAAAAGCAATGTTGTATTGTGAATTTGTTATTTGAAAAGGGTCTCTTGACAGAGGAAAAAGTATTTATAGTTGAGTATTATTTCCGCTCATACGGAAATAGTCGTGAATGGGGACAGAGTTTAAAAAAGGTGGCAGAACAATTCCTTTCCCCCGATCTTACACCACATGATGCCTACTTGCGGGGAATGTTGACGATAAGTGTGTTTAACTGTGAAGATCCAACAAGAACTGTGTCTTTGTTACAAGAACAAATCATATCCTTTTGGAAGAGTCTGAAGCAATCTTTGTTCTGTCTACTGTCTACAGTGAGGCAGTGCACTCACACTTCAAACACTTACATTATAAATACTGTGGTAAATCATCAGGCTAATAGTGTGTATGTTAGATTCTTTCAGGAGAAATAATCTCACAAATGACAACAAGATGGTATTATTCATCTTTTCATTTCAGTACTGTATATTCAGTGCTCATAATTTGTGTTAAACATAATACCTACAATATACAACACACCATGCACAAATTGTCTTAATTATCACATTTGCAAAATTTACATTATTTTGATCTGACTAGGATTTAATCAAAATAAAATAATTTCAGTCAGATTAAAGTCACCAGGTGATACTACTACTCCATGTTTATCTCTCTCTCTCTCTCTGTCGAACTACAGATGCTGCTCCTGAGCTGCCAGTGATCTAGACCCCCTCTGCCCCTTGACCTGTCTGAATTATCCTGGTGCCCCATTTCTTTTTAGGGATCTTGTCACAAGGAGGCCTCATGTGGTCTACTTGGGATGCGTGTGGTGCATGGGGACCGCTACTCTTTACCATGAAGACGTCCTGACCTTGGTTGATGCAGACAGTTTGAGGACATGTGACTGCTGTCACTCAATAGTTCAGGACTGTAATTTTCCCCAGGTATGTATCTGAGTTTACAATAACTAATCTCCACATTAACTTTAACACATTTGTTGTATTGAATTTCCAACCACCTATCATGCAGTCTGACTGCAGATCTTGATGTAGCTTCCTGGTTTTGTATTGTTGAAAGTTTCAGGCTATGGTCACTGAACTGCTGGATGTCCAGTTGGTCCTCCGAAAATAATTTGGGTTTTATAGATAACTGGAAGACCTTTGAGGGCAAAGCTGGCCTGTTAGGGCGGGACAGTGTCCGTCCCACTCAGGAAGGTGCTGCTCTCATTTCTTGTAGTATAGCGCATAGTCTCAGAAGAGGCCTAGTTAATCGGTGACTACCCAGGGCCCAGACAAACAGGCTCACTCAGGGTTCACTATATTGAGATGGTGTCTGTTTCCTGAGCTAAACAAAAACTTTAGGAAGACTCAAAGTCTGTTTTAGTAATTTAATTAAGCAAAAATTCAAAAGCTACACTGCGTGAAAACGCTATGGGAATGTATCTTTGTTCCACTGGTTGTGAAGCACGTGTGTATCTAACACACTAAATTTTGAGTTATATAACCTTGGTCAGGTGGTGTCATCTGATACTGTGCAACTGCAGGTTATAAATAGATCTGAACCGGAAACATTCTTAGTTTTTTTTTTGTCTTCAAGGACTGCATTGTGCGTGTGTGTGTGCAAACAGTCTGTTTTTCAATACTGCAGTGGGAGTTGAGAAAAAAAAAAGCTAGCAGAAATTGTTTTATATTACTCACCAGCTGATGGCGGAGTTTGAGAGGAGATCTGTGCCTCCATGTGAGAGATTTCTCTCGGACACCGATCTCCACACTTTCTGCTTCGAGTGTTTGGAGGGAAGAGCACCCTACCCTCGGGCTCAAGAGAGAATGTGAGCACTACGATCTTCTTTCTATCAAAGTGCTTTGTGCTCGGCTCGCAGTCTTTAAAGAGAAACCGCGAGCCGCGGCTCACTCCTGGGGATCATCAGATCTCGCACTCTTGCCAGATCAGGAGGCTCTCGCGCCCACTTCTTAAGTGCACCCCAGCACTTCTTCTGAACGGGCGAAAGAGACTCCGTCTCTTGCTTTTGCCGAGATGGACATTGACCTCAGAGCGCCCCCAAGCATTCAAAGTTTGGACGACAGGTTTAAAGAAAAAAGGGGGAAAAAAAACCCTGTTGGGTGGCCGGGGGGAGGAGCCTCAACGGCGCGCTCTCCCCTTCTTTGGTGACCTCCATGATGAGTTAACTCGTTCTTGGATTAAGCCTTACTCTTTTTACTTATGCCATTGACATCGATTTATTATAATGTCGTTGATGTGAAGGCGCTGGGTTATATGATGATGCCCCAGACTGAAGAGATGCTTGCGGGCCATCCCTGTCCTTGGAGCTCATCTTCGCTGAAAAAGCCCACACTCCCCACCAAGCCATTTAGAGTAAACATCTTTGTTGGTGGGGAAGTCAAAAAGGTGCTACTTTGTTTTCTTTCGTGTTGTAGCTTGTTTATTTTACCCAGTATATTCATACTTACCACCGCCAGACACTTTTACTACTCAATAAACTGGCAAATTTTATTCAAAATGAGCTGCATCAGAAGCTACACTACCTCGGCTTGCTTCGGCAACCAGGCCTCCAGTCCTCGGCATTGCCTGATGCCGGTAGCCAGAGGAGGGGACATCGTAAGCGGTGCGTGCGGAAACGCGGCAAGCGGGGGGGAGTCTGTGCTAGGCTAAAAACAAACCCTAGCTGGCTGGCTCTCCTGTCCATCATCTTATCTAACGTCTGCTCCCTGGAAAATAAACTGGTCTACATCCGATTCCAACACACTACACAGCGTGAGTTTAGGGACTGCTGTGTCTTTGTTTTCACGGAGACATGGCTCAGTTCCAGATGCCAGCATTCAACTAGACGGGCTAGATTAGTAATCTGCAGAACACACACCCCGATGGATTGTTTATTGTTGCTGGAGATTTCAACCACGCAAATCTCAAGTTAGTGCTTCGTAAATTCCATCAGTATGTGGACTTTGCATCGAGAGGGGATAACAAGCTAAATCTTGTGTACACAAACATCCCCGGCACATATCGGTCAAAGCCCCGCCCCAACCTTGGCTACTCAGACCACATCTCTGTTATGCTAATTCCAGCATACAGGCCACTCATCAGGCGTTCAAAACAGGTTCTAAAGCAGCTGAAAATCTGACCAGCAGGAGCCATCTCTGCTCTTCAGAACTGTTTCAAGAACACTGACTGGAACATGTTTAAGGAGGCTGCGACTTATGGCGACTACACCGACTTGGAGGAGTACACGTCATCAGTGACCAGCTACATCAACAAGTACACCGATGACGTCACTGTCACCAAGAGCATCATCTCATGACCCAACCAGAAACTGTGGATTACTGCGGAGGTGCGTGCACTTCTGGGGACCAGAGACTCTACCTTCAGAGCAGGGGACAAGGTGGTCCTAAGAACAACAAGGGCCAAACTGTTCTGGGCCTTCAGAGAGGTGAAGCGTGCACCTGCCCAGAGAATCCACAACCACTTGAGACACAGCAGTGACACACGGCCATGTGGTAGGGCATAAAAGTTATCACCAACTACAGGACTTCATCACCTGCCTGTGACAGTGACAGCTCCCTTCCAAATGTGCTAAACAAATTCTACGCACGATTTGACGGCGAGGAAGACCACTCCTCCTCCGAACGGCCTGGTGCTGTGAGGAATACTCTACGCTGGCAGATGTTCTCACCGACATCTTCAACATCTCTTTAACATCTGCTTTAAGTCTATCACCATCGTCCCTGTGCCAAAGAAGTCTTCTGTGTCCGGTCTCAATGACTTCTGCCCTGTTGCACTCACACCCATCATCATGAAGTGCTTCGAGCGGCTCGTCATGAGACACATCAAGACCCTGCTGCCCCTCTCACTGGACCCCCTGCAGTTCGCGTATCGTTCAAACCGTTTGATGGACGACACCATCTCCACCACACTCTACCTGGCACTGACACATCTTGACAAGAAAGACACTTACGTCAGTATGCTATACATAAATTTCAGTTCAGCATTTAATACAGTCTTTCCCCAACACCTGATCGGGTAGCTGAGTTTATTGGGCCTGAACACCTCCCTCTATAACTGGATCCTGGACTTTCTGACCGACAGATCTTAGGCAGTGCGGATCGGGAGCTATACCTTCAGCACCACCACACTGAGCCCTGGGGCACCCCAGGGCTGCATGGTCAGTCTCCTGCTGTTCACGCTGCTGATTCATGATTGTGTAGCGACACACAGCTCCAATCATATCATCAAGTTCGCTGATGACACAACCGTGGTGGGTCTCATCAGCAAGAACGATGAGTTGGTGTACAGAGATGAAGTGCAGAGGCTAACGGACTGGTGTAAAGACGACAACCTGTCTCTAAACGTCCAAAAGACAAAAGAGATAGTTGTTGACTTCAGGAGAACACGGAGCGATCACTCTCTGTTCAGCATTGACGGCTCTTCTGTGGAGATCGTCAAGAGCACAAATTTCCTGGGTGTCCACCTGGAGGAGAACCTCACCTGGGCCCTCAACACGAGCTCTCTGCATAAGAAAACCCAACAACGTCTTTTCTTCCTGAGAAGGCTAAGAAAGGCATAGCTTTCACCACCAATCCTCACCACCTTCTATAGAGGAACTATTAAGAGCATTCTGAGCAGCTGCATCACTGTCTGGTTTGGGGATTGTACCATACTGGACCACATGACATTACAGCGGATAGTGAGGACAGCTGAGAAGATCATCTGGGACTCTCTCCCCTCTATTGAAGACATTTACACCACACACTCCATCCACAAAGCCAACAGCATTGTAGCTGACCGGACACACCCCTCACTCTTCACCCTCCTGCCATCTGGAAAAAGGTGCCGAAGCATTCGGGCACTCACATCTAGACTGAGTAACAGTTTTTACCCACATGCCATCCCTCTCCTCAACACAAAGGGACTGGACTGATAAACATACACGCACATGCACACACACACACACACACACACATACATACATAAATCACTCAGACTAACTAAATAACATCTGGACTGAACTGATAAACACACATGCACAATCACACTGATCTACAACCATCTTAAATTTGTTCATACCCACCTACAGTAGTTTGGACACACCTTCTTATTCAAGGAGGTTTTGTATTATGGCAAGAAAAAAGTTAAGTAAATAAAAAAGCGGCCATCATTACTTTAAGAAATGAAGGTCAGTCAGTCCGAAAAATTGGTAAAACTTTGAAATTGTCCCCAAGTGCAGTCACAAAAACCGTCAAGCGCTACAAAGAAACTGGCTCCCAGGAAAGGAAGACCAAGAGTCACCTCAGCTGCGGGGAGGATAAGTTCATCCGAGTCACCAGCCTCAGAAATCGCAGGTTAACAGCAACTCAGATCAGAGACCAGGTCAATATCACACAGAGTTCTAGCAGCAGACACATCTCTAGAACAACTGTTAAGAGGAGACTGTGTGAATCAGGCCTTCATGGTAGAATATCTGCTAGGAAACCACTGCTAAGGACAGGCACCAAGCAGAAGAGATTTGTTTGGACAGAATATAATAAAGAACACAAGAAAGAAAACTCGCTGAATGAGAAGGGGTGTCCAAACTTTTGGTCTGTACTGTACCTGGACTGCTCTTTGCAATATTTTCACAATATTTATCACACTCTGCTATTTGCACAAAAATATTTTTGATGTCAATTGTTTACTGCTGTTTTTTCCACTACCTCAACTCATACCTCATCACTAAAAAGGCATTTCAGTACTGTAACACGTTACATTGTTGTGTTGTTACGTTGTTGTGTTATGTTGTTGTGTTATCATGTAGCTCTTTGTTTGCACATTTGCACATGCACTTTGTCTGTTGTCTATTGTTGTCTCTTCTTTGTATAAAAATTGATAGCTTTAGGTTAACTTAATGTAAAATCTGCGTTGTTAATTTATGTATTGTTGTTAATTCATGTCGTTTGCATGTATGTAGCACCTTGGACCTGCAGGAACATTGTTTTGTTTCACTGTGCACTGAACTGTATATGGTTCGAATGACAATAAAAGCCTACTTGACTTGACTTGACTTAAAAGTTTTTCAGGCAGCAGGCCAGGCTGGTGCTTCTCATACCAGACTGACCTGCTGAGAGACCTGAGCACCGGCGTGTCCATTGATGACGTGGCGTTTGCGGAGCTACGCTGAACCACAGATTTATCTATCTGTGCCACCAAGCAGACAGCCCATGTTATCGGGCGTTCTACGGCTGCCGTGGGCGCCATGGAGAGACATCTGTGGCTTAACCTCACGGGCATTAAGGACAAGGATCAAACTTTCCTCCTTGATGCCCCATCCTGCCTTCTGGCCTCTTTGGTGATGCCGTAAACACTGTCGCCATTAGGTTTCAGGAGGCGAAGATCTATGGGCAGGCCTTTATGAGGTTTATGTAGTGGTCTGCTTTCTATGTGTTTTTGTGTGTGTGTGGGGGGGGGGGGTCAACTGAGAGGTGTCAATAGGTCTTACATATTCATGAAAAGTCGTGGATTATTCAGTGAAACAGAGGCTCTGCTGACAAAAGTTAGGCACATCAGTCAGTGTGGAAGAGATGGAAAGTTTCCTCACCATAACATACCTTGTGCTGTTTTTAATCACTCAGAATTGTGACAGGAATATAACGCCATCATAAGACAAACATGGTTATGAGTGTTTATCTTGCTAGCTCCAGTACACCTAATCCCAACTGCAGATTAACTCTCACCCCAAAATAAATAAATGCGGAATTTATCTAAATCTAGAGAACACTCAGTCAGATTCTCTCAGTAATTTTCAGAGGACACAAACACTCTTCTTATAAAAATACACTGAGCTCACAAAACTATATTAATCAGTTTCTCGGGTAGTGCAGCCGAAGTTAATAGTATTTCCGAAGCTTTAGCGTCTTTTTGAGTGAGAGAGTGACGTTCTGAGTTTTGTGACACTGACAGTAAGCTGTAACTCCAGACTTGGTAAACAGATGATTAAGTTACCTAAAGTCACATCTGACTACTGCAGGTGCTGCTAGTGATTTTCAAATCGGTCAATTAAAAATAATTATTAAACTGGGAACTAAACTAACACCCAAATTTTATATAAAAAAGCCACCACTTACCCTGAATAAGAAGTCCATTAAACTGTCATTTTCATCTCCATATTGCAGTTTGCTAGCGTCAGTCCGGCAGGGGAAGAGGGTTAAAATCACATGATTGCTACTCAGCAGCTAAATTGCTGGCTTCTGTTAACGTCTTCTTGAGAACAAAGCGCCATCTAGTGGTGACGGACGGTAAATGAATAAATATGCCTTCAATAGGCGTGTTTACTGTGAAATTTTGACACGCCTTCTGGCAGGAGAAGGAGGGGGGATTCACTCAGCCACACGACAGCCACACGCCAGTTGCCTGACCCTGGCTGTTTTGAGTTGCTACATCTATAGTTGAACAACCAGACAGAAAAGCGTTACAAAAGTCGAACTTTGAGGTGATAAAAGCATGAACTAGTTTTTCTGCATTGTTTAGTGACGATATATTCCTTAACTTGGCAATATCCTAGTGACCCTATGACAAACTTTAATTTAGACAATATAATGATCTGAGATATCTTCAGACAGTGGAATTGTGAATAAATTTCTTATACTTAATCCGAAGAATAATATTAAATCTAAAGTGTGACCTGCTTTATGAGTGGGACCTACTACACATTTACTTCTACTGAGTCCAGTATGGACATAAATGCTGTTCTCAGAGGGTCTTCTGGATTCTCAAAATGAATATTAAAATCTCCAGCAATTAACGCTTTCTCTACAGAAATGACTAGGTTTGCGAGGAAATCTGCAAATTCACAGAGAAATTCCGAGTACGGCCCTGGGGGTTTGTAAATGATAATTAGCGGGATCGACTGAGCAGACTTCATATTTGTAGCTACACTTTTTACGTTGCTAATGAATGGTTACACGTTACTATAGACAATTTCAAATGCATTAAATTTGTACATGTGTTTTTGTACGATAACAGATTATCAATGAAGCCTAATTGGCAGCTTTTTTCCGAGATCTGCCAGATTGACCATTTTTTACCAATTTTTAAACTTTTTTGCCCTGTTACGAAGAGTAAACATATAACAGATAAGTATTTTATAATATACTCACTCAAAATGCCTGTTATATCACTAAGTTTTAATTGTTTTGCAGCACAACGCCTCTAGCTGGCTATCCCATTAGCATAGATAGCCTGTTAGCCCGGCTAGCACAACCTACCTACACTCTTTTACACCGATTATCTCAATTTTTTGACACCTTGTTGATTGTGTCTCTGCCTCAGAGTGCAGGTGAGGATACACTGGAGCTGCACTCAATGGATTTGGAGATGGAGACCTTGAGGAAGCAGATCCGTGACCTACAGGTGAAGCTGGCCCAGCTACGACAGTGGAAAGCCGCGCTGGAATCGTCACGGACCGACGCTCACCTGTCACAGGTAAATTCTCTGCGTGACAAATTCCTGCCCAGGTTTCCTTCATCCCGGCGCCAGGATACCACAAAGCCTGGATACAGCAGCTAACTGGTCGCGGTGGTGCTGTTGCAACAATCTACAATGATATACTCACTGTTACTCAGAAAACAAGGCCCAGGTTTAACTCATTTGAAGTGCGTATTATTAATGTTGCACTCAGAGAGATACATAATAAACCCTTGCTATATTTTGCCCTGACCACCGTGTACAGACCCCCGGGGCCATATGCCGATTTTCCTCAAGACTTTAGACATCTGCTATCAGACCTATTGGTTAACTATGACAAAGTGCTGATAGTAGGAGACTTTAACATTCATGTAGATGATGCTAACAACACTTTAGCACTCGCTTTTATGGACTTACTAAATTCCTTTGGGATTAAACAAAATATAAATGGAGCAACTCACCGCTTTGATCATACACTCGATTTAATTATATCTCATGGTATAGATGTCTCTAATATAGAGATCTTACCTCAAAGTGATATCACAGACCATCATGTCCTGATATATACTCTACCTGTAGAACAGTTTTCCATCACAGTTTAGAAGTGAAGACATCATGGACTTCAAAGAAAAATCGATAGTATCAGGAAGAAAATAAGGGAAGTTCAACCTCTAACAGCATCTCATGATCCAGTACAGTCTAGATTTTCAGTGCTTTACAGGTATAGGACAGGAAGAGCTATACAAACTTAACATCACGGCTAAATCAACAACGTGCTTGTTAGATCCAATCCCAACCAGACTTTTAAAAGAAGTGATGCATACAGCTGGTTGGCAAGTTGGTAGTTATTAAGCCTCTTCTTAAAAGGCCTAATTTAGACCCGAATGAAATAAATTACAGATCGATTTCAAACCTTCCGTTTATATAAAAAATATTAGAAAAGGTAGTGTCAGCTCAAATATGCACATTATTGCAGGAAAACAATATCATTGAGGAATTTCAGTCAGGTTCAGGCCCCATCATCGTACAGAAACTGCACTAGTTCAAATTTCAAATGACTTGTTTTTAGCTTCGGACCAAGGCTGCATCTCAATACTCGTCTTACTTGATCTTAGTGCTGCATTCGACACTATAGATCATAATATTCTCATAGATCGCTTACAAAATCGCATAGGTATTCAGGGACAGGCATTAAAATGGGTTAGATCCTACCTGTCTGATCTATATCATTTTTTAGATCTAAATGGAGAACTGTCTGGTGTAATGCAAGTGAAATATGGGGTCTCACAAGGGTCAGTTTTAGGGCCTATGCTGTTATCCATATACATGCTTCCCTTGGGTAACATCATTAGAAGACATTTGAATACAGTAGTTTGCATTGTTATGCTGATGATACCCAGTTATACATCTCCAAAAAAAAGACAGACAAAATACCCAAGTTGTCTAGACTAATTGAGTGTGTCCAGGACATAAAAGATTGGATGACCGATAACTTTCTTTTACTAAATTCAGATAAGACAGAGAGATTACTTATTGGCCAAAAAAAACAGTACACAACAGCTCTCAAAATTCAGCTTGTGTTTAGAAGGACATACTATTACCACCAGCTCAACAGTGAAAGACCTGGGCGTACAGTAACTTATCCTTTGAAAATCATATTTCCTATATTACAAAAACAGACTTTTCCTACATTAGAATTATTGCCAAGCTTAGGAACATTTTATCTCCATCTGATGCAGAAAAGCTAGTTCATGTATTCATGATCTCCATACTGGACTACTATAATGCATTACTGGGTGGTTGTCCTGCATCCTCAATAAACAAACTACAGTTAGTACAAAATGTAGCCGCCAGGGTTCTCACTAGATCAAAAAAATATGATCATATAACTCCAATATTCTCATCCCTGCCCCGGCTACCTATTCAGTTTAGAATTAAATTACAAAATTGCATTACTTACGTACAAGGCTCCCACATATCTATCCAGTCTTCTGATATGTTACAATGCACCACGTTCCTTAAGATCACAAAACTCCGGACTTCTGGTAGTTCCCAGAATATCAAAATCTAGAATCTCGTTTTCATATTTAGCTCCAAAACTTTGGAATAGCTTTCCGGACAATGTTCGGGAGACAGAGACAGTTTCCCAATTTAAAAGTAGACTCAAAACGCATCTGTTTAATCTGGCATACAGTACACATAATTCATCCCATTACCTCATACTCCAGTACATCTATTCTGAATGGCAACTATGCTGATGCTTTCCACCTGCTCATCCCGTGGTATCTGGAGATCGTGCCAGCTTCAGTAGACAGAGGCCAACCCTGCGAGGATCCTGAGGCATCAGGACCAGCTCCAGCTGGATTCTGCTTCATGATGGTTTGGAGCTACACATGCTGCTCCTGAGCTCCCAGTGATCCAGAGCCCATCTGCCCTCTGCACCTGCTGACTCATCCCTGTGCTGAACTGGACTTCATGTTAATTTAAATAACTTCTGTTATATTGAACTTTCAGCTGCATAACACACATGATGTTATATAATTTCTGTTATCCGTTATTACCCAAATGAGGATGGATTCCCTATTGAGTCTGGTTCCTCTCAAGGTTTCTTCCTATTGCCATCTCAGGGAGTTTTTCCTTGCCACTGTCGCCGTCACCCTTGGCTTGCTTATCAGGGATAATCTCATTATCTAGACACAAATTTCTCATACATACACACTTCCATATATTTTCTTTTAATTTTAGTGAAGCTGCTTTGAGACAATGACCATTGTTAAAAGCGCTATAGAAATAAAATTGAATTGAATTGAAAGTGCCAGAGATTATTTATCATACCGAATAATTGTGTTTTTCCATGATGTTCTGCGCATGCGTGTAGCAGGTCGGTCTGGTTGCTCTCTGGGTTTTTGTGCGTTGTTACTTGTTTTGTAATACTTTTCCTCTCTTATTTATTTTTAACTTATTGTTTATATATCAGTATGGTCTGCCCTTTCAAATCATGTGATTTGAAAGTGTTCTTATACTTAATTATGCAACAGTAATTATGTTTTTGGTGCTCTGTGTGATTAGTGCGCAGCAGCACAAAGACGGTTCCTTTGTATACACCAGGGAACAGCTGATGCACTGAAGCCAGCCGGTATTAGAGACCCGATTGAGTATAGCCCTCTAAATATTCCTGATGGGATACAGAGGAGGACACTGAGAGGATACAGAAGTGGAAGGAAATGATGCAGAGGAGCTAAAGGTGGATGTAAAGAGGATGAGAGACGAGCAGAAAAAAGGAAAGGATGAGGAAGTATCTCCTGTCTGTTATCATGGGCAACATGAGATCTCTGAATACTTTAGTAAGAAAACATCTTCCGTAAGTGCAGTCTGATGTTTTTTACTAATACCTGATTACATGGTGATGTGCCTGACTCTAGTATTATACTAGACAGCTTCAGTGCAATACGGAATGACAGGGCAAAGAGAGAGCGGTAAAAGTCAAGTCAAGTCAAGTCAAGTCAATTTTATTTATATAGCGCTTTTAACAATTGACATTGTCGCAAAGCAGCTTTACACAATAAAAAGAAGTAAGTCTGTATGCAATGTGTATGAATCAAAATGGTAAGATTGTCCCTGATGAGCAAGCCGAGGGCGACGGTGGCAAGGAAAAACTCCCTGGGATGGTAATAGGAAGAAACCTTGAGAGGAACCAGACTCAACAGGGAACCCATCCTCATCTGGGTGATAACGGATAAAAGGAAAGGAGGGGGCATGATTGTTTGCATCACCATGCAAATGCCACTGCCACATTTGACATCACCCACTTGGTCACCACCATACTCTTGACCCAGCACCCTGAGGCCTTTCTCTTAATCTCCAGTGATTGTAACCATGCATCACTTACCAACTGTTGGGTTTAAGCTTTTTTGGAGAAAATAACAGTTATGCCTGATTATTGGAAACAACAAAAAAAATATATAACTGAAATAAATTTGCAAAACACGTTCAGAACATTTGTTTATATTTTTATATTTTTTTGTGGTTACCTAGATCTTGTAGTCTAGAGTTTTTACTTAAAAATGATGTGATAATCATTTTGATCACTCATTCACAGAAAACAATATATTCATTTACATTTTCTAAGACACTTTTTGTTTTGGAAAGGCCGTATGCTAGGAGGCGTGAATGATTATGAATAATGCTCTACTTCACACCAGAGAGGACAAAGACCTGAATAATGATTTGCATAATGATCCTTTCAGTCAGGTATGTGACACAGGGAAATGCTAAAAGAAAATTTCAGGACAAAAGACATATATTTTTTGTTTGTAGTTTATTTAAAATATAGTTAACTGCCAGGCAGAATAACTCACCTCTTACACCCTATGAATTATGGGAACTGAGCCACTGAAGGGAGATTGCTGGAAAAAAAGATAAAAAGACTAACATAATATGGGTAAAAAAAAATTGCCTCACATTTTTTTGCCTTGCAATTTATTATAATTTCTTCCCTAAAGGTTCGCGAGATCTCGCAAAACTTGACTCTTCAGCGTTACCGGTTTAGTCCAGCTGGTGGCAGCAATGCTCCTAAAAGCTTGATCCTTGTCCATGTAATACCGATCCAATCCAGCTAGGGTCAGTAATACGCCTAAAAGCTGGCTACCAACCGTTATAAAATAAAGGAAGAAGAAGCGAACGGGCAAGATAATACTTGGGATAGAGTTAAACAGGCATGGAAAGAATTGTCAAGTTTTACTTTGAGCTTGGCTTAAAATATAAAGATATAAAATTTGTACTTGGATCTCGCCACAGTTAATATATAAGCCTAAGACATCTTACTGAAAAACTACTCTGACTTGGGAGATCTAATTAACTTCATCCGTGAGCAGCTGTTGCACTTTGGACAGCTTCATGGATACCGATGGATGTACGCAAAATGCAAATTACATGCATACATACTTTATTTGGAAAGAACTGGATCCGGCAGGAGTGGCTGTAAGACGGTCAAGATGTCTTAGAAGGCGCAACTAATTTTCCAAAGGGCTTTTCCAAAGGGCTTAAACCCTTTGGTATATGCATTAATGGATGCATTGACAGCTTTTCCAGAAAAAAATATATGGCTTAATGCCTACACCACCAGCAGTGACCCAAGACTGATCGGAGGTTATTACATTGAAGCGGTGCAGCGTTTGCCGGGCTGTCCAAGAGTACTAAGGGGCGATCTTGGAACCGAAAATAGTCATGTTAGAGACTTTCAGCGTGTCCTACGTATTAATCCCCCAGATGAAACCCTGGACAGTTATCTAGAAGGAGCCAGCACGGCAAATCAAAGAATAGAAAACTGGTGGGGATTTTTGCAAAAAGAATGCATGGAGTTTTGGATATGTTTGTTTGTAAATCTTAGAGACAACGGACTCTCCGATGGAACTACGGAAACACAAGAGGTACAAAAAGGGTGTGCAGGTTTATAATTGCCACAGAAAAATACCAAGAATTAATGCAAAATGTGTTCTCAAAATGATAAAATTCACAAATATTAAATAAAATCTTTAAATAAATAAAAATCACAATACAATTTGAAAATATTATAATTTTGACAAAGTGCAATTCTAACTCTGTTACATGAAGAACTATGTTAATTTTATCAGTAAATAGGTTATTGACAAATGATTTAATAGCTTAAAGTTAAAGTTGTTTGCTTACAACATGTTCATGTCCAAACAGCCTATGACTAGCAGAATTGACAGGAGACTCTGGCGTAGTGCCTGAAAATATCTCTGGACCTTACAGTGTAGGCTAATGAAATTAAAAACACAAGCTGTCTCAGCATGTATGTTTCTTTACCTGCAAACTTGTTTCCACTCCCTCATGTGGTGATTTGGCAGACAGTAGAGGTCCTTCATAAGATGAGGTTGTTGGAACAGGTTCATTCACCTCTTCATTGTCCATGAACAACTGAGAATATACACAATATTGCTGAAATAAATTCCATAATGCAAAGCAAAGTCAACAATTATACATATACATGGAGTAAAAACAAAATTAAAGTACCATAAAGTGAGTCTTAAGCATAGATCTATGCAGTGTGTTTAAAAAAAAAAAAAATTTTAACTAATCCAATTTTTTCATTAATTCATGATGTTTAAGTATCAACGTATTTAAATATTCTACATCTTAACTCACAAAACACCTTTGATCACATTTATTTCTTTGGATTTGTGCATCTGTACAGCAATTCTCTTGTGTAAATAAAATTAAATGTATTTATATTGTTAACATTAAAGTTTTCCTTAGGATGAAAATGTGTAAGATAATGCAGTATTTTTGCACACTTGATGTGACTTCATTACCTCAGTGACATCATCAGCATTGTCTGAACACAGGTTTATCACAATAACATCATCAACTTCTGTCCTTTCGTGTTCTTCATTTTCCGGATCTCCTTCATCATCCATACATGGTTTTGGATTTGATGTTGCATCATCTGTGTTAGTATTCTGGATTTCCAAAGCCGTCGTTTCATTGGGTGATTCAGGGCTCCATCGCTTTGATTTTTTTAATGTATGTTCTTGGAGTTCTAGATCCTGAAGAAAAAAAATACAAATACACATAACTGTACATATATACATTTAATAAATACACACAGTACTGTGCAAAAGGCACCATATCTTTAGTAGACGTTGTGGTTTATCGTGTCTGCAATAGTCCCTGCAATTTTAACAAAACCACTCAATATTTTCAAACATAACTTAAGAATGAACAATTAACATACAAATGACAACATTACAGAAGTATATTTGCATGACTGTAAAGAAAGCAACATATGACATAATAGAATTACAGAAAAAAAAGTTCTGATAAGTTTGTCACAATTGTTATTTTCATGCAAAACCCAGGATAATATATTTATTTTCCATTTAAAAACCTGTCTATCATGTAATATGTTGCTTTCATTAAAGGCTTGTAAATATTTGTCTGTAATGCTATTTATTAATTTTTTAATTATGTTTAGAAATATTTAAAGGTTTTGAACATAATGAAGACACAATAAACATACACTATATTGCCAAAAATATTCCCTCGCCTGCCCTCACATGAATATGAAATTAAGTAGGTTTTAATATGATGTTCATTGTTACAGTGTATGTAACATTTGTACTGTAGTTAATATGATGCCTAAGACTTTTCACAGTTTTATATATATTTATGTGTGTGTGTGTGTGTGTGTGTGTGTGTGTGTGTGCGCATGCGCACCTCTCCACTGGTGCCATTTTTTGATAAAGCCTCCTTTTCCAGTATGTCCCAGGAATCACTGTCAGATCTGTACTCTTCAATATCACCTCCAGATCCAGTTTGATTAGATGAGTCTGTATCTCTGGTGCAGATGTAAAACCTCAGAATTTTAAATTTTGTTTGTTCATAAAGATGGCCATCGGGTGTCACCCAAAGAAATAGGGTTTCTTTTAAAGTCGCAAACATGAAAATTAAAATCTTTTGCAGGTCCCTTTGTTGGGAGGCCATTTGGAAAAAATAGGTCCTTTCCCATTGCCAGTATCTCTTGTAATGTTGTGCTTTTTTCCACAGTGACATGTCTTGTTCCACCACCATTTCTGGTCCTCACTTGTTGGTATCATTTGCTACAAAAATTAAGGCAACCAATTTCAATCTTTCTGGTGGTTTTCTCAGCATGATGATTTTTGGGCCGTGACAACAAACTCCCCTGCCTAGGATTTAATGATGATTTTGAATGCAACATTCGAGGAGTTGATCCTAGTTTTATGGTTTCAATTTTATCCCTCACTCTTTGCAACACAGCCTCTTTATTACAGTTTGGTTGTGTCTGATGACAGAATGACACAACTGCCACTCGGTCACCATAACATTTGAGGTAGTTTGCCATTTACTCATCTTTCATAACAGACAGAACTGATTTGTCAATCTGCAAAGATAAATTAAGAGGGATACACATCTGATTATGTCTCACTAATATGATGTCATGTAACAGTGAGGAAAATAAAAACAATGTACATATTATACAGTATATTACAATAGGTACAACCAAACAATGGGGAAAAAAGCCTTACAATAAATCATAATTTTGTAAAATATAAATACTTTGTGAAAAAGTTGTTCATTAAACTTGCCAATTTTAAGCCGGTAATATGAGGATGTACTGTGCTGTATTGCACATTGTGAGCAGTTATCTTATGGCATTCTCTGAAGGGAAAATGGGAATATAGTACTGTAATCTAGAAAAAATGTTGAAACACAAACAATATACATCACTGTAAACAATGTCATCGGAAATTGTGCTAAAAAAAAAAAACTTTTGACTTTTTTTTCCAGTTTATCTGCTGTTTAGTTTGACAGCAGGTCTTCTATACAGCCGTATAAAAGCAGTAACAGTAACTTTACTGTAATTATAACAAATAGTATTAAACGTTTTCTTAAAAAGTGGATAACAGAAATCCCCTGTAAGTAACCGGTTAAGTGTAGAGTCTTGTACACTAAGACTTATGCTTATAACTTCTAACACATTTTACCGTCGCGTACCTTGTCCTGTTTCATGAGCAGTATGGTTTCCTGGGGTGTTCCTCTTGACCTCAGGAATATTTCTAGGTCCCCCTCCATTGCAGACAGTGGACAGCGCTAACAGTACTTCAACACAACTGTGGGCTAAATGCACGGACGTATGTGTCTTTTCAGTATTTTGGCGCTGAAAGACTGACGCGGATATATGAGTCACATGGTCCCAATTCCCTCTGCCCCTTCCTTAGATTTTCTTTTCCTTCCTTAGATTTTTTTTTCATCGTCATTAGTTTTTTACGTCCCATGTCCCGTTTTTTTTTCTTTCTTAGATAATTTTTGCCCAAAACTTTTTTTCCCCCCATTCAATTATTTTTTTCCCCTTCACCCATGTCCCTTTAGGTTCTCCGTAAAATGGAGAGGGACATAGATAATCTTATACACAGAAGGTACATTTATGGCATAAATATGGCCGTGCAAAATAAAATGAAAAAAAAAAGGGTGTTTAGTGCACTCCTACATCGTTGTGCCACTTTCAAAAAGCAGTTCCTGTTTAACTGAAAACATAGGTAAACATTACACACCTGGTGTTTCCATGGTGTTTTTTTGCTTCTTACCATACACTGACACCTGGTGTTTCCATGGTGTTTTTTTGCTTCTTACCATACACTGCTTTACACTGCATACAGACACTGTTACTAGCTGGAGCAACACTTCTGTAAACCGAGGTCAGTCCGTGTGCTGTTTGTACACAGTCACAGGTATAGAAAGATGCTTATTGTGTGTCCATCCACTTTTAAATGACCAAAATCCAGTTCCCTTCCATTCAGAATTCAGACCCCTTGATTTCTATCAAACAGGTGGCTAATCATTTTCATTGTCACAACTGTTTATATATAAAAAAGAAAAATACAACATGAGCATGATAACACAATAAAAAAAACTACTGTACATCATCATCAATCACCATGCATAATGACCATGCACAAAGACAACACAAGCTTTTGTAATGTCCTACAACAAATACAAAAAAGTGGAGGGGCTTTTTATTCTTACATATGAATATCAATAAGGTACATGAGGCAGTATTTTAGCCACCAGGAGCTAAATGTTTGTACTAAATAACATCATAGATATCAGTGTCATAAACTAACCAAAAACTGAACCAAATAGCTACCGTACGCTAAATGTAGTAAAACTGGGTAAAATAAATTGGAATAGTTACACCACAGCTGACACTGACAAGCATCACATAAGGCATTAGCTTCAGCCACCAGGAGCTAGCAGGTTTGTGCTAAGCTACATAAGGCAGTATGATAGCCTGAATAGCAGTGCTACCCTAAACTATGTATGTAAAAATAAAATGAGATGAGATTTATATTATCATAATAATGATTATATGAGGCTTAATAACGCACCCATGGTAACAGCTTGCTGGATTCTCCTCCTCCGGTGGAGCAAATAACTCTTTAAAACACACCCGTTTTCTGTCGGAGTTTCAGTGTTGTTCTGAAGAAAAGAAACTCCTCACACCGACGGGTCCGCCGACTCCTAAGAGTCTTACTGTTTAGCACTGCCGCGACTAGCACAACAATTTTCAGTGGGGTATGAAGCTTTGTTTGTTTACTCGTGTTACATTGCCGTCTCCTCTGTGATTTGCCTCTGGGGAGGGAATCGCGGCGTTGAGATGTTGTTGAGATGACATCTTTTGGGTAAGCCCTTTGGTGACACGTTGGTTGCTTGGTTACCGATGGTCGGTGCTCCAGAACTTCTTCTGAGGGCTTCTTCACTGCAAGACTTTGGAGTTCTGGCAAGAAGTTTACTTGAGAGTCCTTGAGGAGCAGATGACTCTGTCGCTTGGTGGTGCAGTGGCAAAAGGATGATGGTGAAGAGTGCCCGCGAGGGCAAAAGCTCGAGTGATGGCGAAAAGAGCAAGCAAGCGATGGACCTGTTTGGACCTGTACATCCCACAGGTGGTTGTCCCAATCAGATTGTTGTTGCGGGGCTTAGTCACACCCTGCACGGTTATTTTTTTGTGCATACATTATATATATAACCACATATGTCTTTGAAAATGTAAGTATAGGTCTCTTTCAAAAGCTACATTTGATGCTGTGTGAAAACGCTATGGGAACATCTCTTTGTTCAGCCAGTTGTGAAGCATGTGTTTTATCAAACATGTGTATATAACCCTGGTCAGGTGATGTTATCTGATGAGGTGCACCTGCAGGTTATAAATAAGAGTGAACCGGAAACATCAGCAGGTCTTTTTGTCTTCGAGGACCGCATTGTGTTTGCATGTGTGTGCAAGTGAATATACAAACAAAAGGAAAAGAAAAGTGTTAACTCACCGATATGGCAGAGTTTACTAAGAGATGCGTGCCTCCGTGTGATAAATCTCTTTCGGAGGGCGATTGCCACAATTTTTTTGTTGAGTGTCTGGGGGAAGAGCTCTCCTTGGGCTTCAGGGAGAGTGTGATCACTGTGATCTCCTTCCTATTAAGGTGCTTTGCGCACAACTCGCATTCGTGGGGTTCACGTGTCATCAAGCATTCATAGGCATCAAGGACAGGGATCGCGTTTTCTTCCTTGATGCCCCCATCCCACCTTCCGGCCTCTTTGGCAATGTCATAAACCCTTGCCGTGCTCAGGAGTCGGGACCACCCAGTCCCGACCAGGTCTGGTCCCCACAAGGTGTGAGGCACAGAAGGAGAGTGTGGCGAGCCGAGTACCCCCTTGTAGAGACTGTGGAGGGACTCGCCGTGCTTTGCAATACGCCTCAAAAAGAACGGACCTGAGGAGCATCATCACTGCCAAAGAGAAGTCCTGAGGCTGATGTGTCCAGGATGATGCGGGTGTCTCCCCCTTGGGGAGGGGTGTGTAAAAATTCCAATAAGGGATAAAGAGTCCTCCCTGCCATCCTCTTGTTAGGTGCTCGGTTCCTTCCTGCCATATTTCAGGATACCGAACACCTAACACCCCCTCCCCCCATCTAGCCTCAGTGTCAAAACTTGTGCCCCATTCAGAGAGGCTGGCAGCGGGGAACCTTCTGCCAGCTATGTTTCCGTAGGTACAAAGCACTTAGAGAGAGGCTACAGGATTCATTTTGCACATCGTCCTCTGCGTTTCAATGATGTGGTCTCCACTTCCATGAAACTGGAATGAGCTTATCTGCTGACTCGGCAATTACAGATTTTGCTGGAAAAAGGCAAAGTCTCCTGCGCATGTCAAATCCATTCTCATTACCCTAAAGGAAATCAGGCTAGGCCAGGAAGTGATTTTTCTTTAATTTCAAAGTGTTTTAGCTCTCATGGCAGCTGCGTCCACAGTGATACTTTTGGGCCTTCTGTACATGAGATCATTTCAGTTGTGGCTAAGCACCAGGGGATCTTATCCAATTGCACATCGTCCTCCGCATTTCAATGGTGTGGTCTCCACTTCCATGAAACCGGAATGAGCTTATCTGCTGACTCGGCAATTACAGATTTTGCTGGAAAAGGGGCCATAGAACATGTTCCCCTGCAAGACAGAGACCCAGGCTACTAAAGTCAGTATTTCCTGGATTCCAGGTGAGATGGGGGGTTGTGTCCAATTTTACATCTTCATGGGCTGAACATCAAACTGTTGACAGCCAAAATGATTGTTTCTCAAATCCAACCAAGAGATTGGTTTGTGACAATCGACCTGAAGGACGCATGTTTTCATATAGAAATATTGCCACAATACAGGAAGTTCCTGAAGTTCGCTTTTGGGGACAAAGCTTACCAGTATCAGGTCCTTCCAATTGGCCTAGCCCTGTCACCCCGCACATATTCAAAATGCTCTGGCTCTATGATTCCAGGGCATCCGTATTCTGAATTATATAGACGACTGGCTGATCCTGGCTCAGTCTTAGCAGCTAGCGCTTCGACATCGAGATGTTGTCCTAGCTCACCTCCATTCTTTAGAATTGAGACTGAACAACACGAGAGGCATTCTCTTTCCTGCTCAGAGGACAACGTATTTGGGTGTCATATGGAATTCGATCGCCATGCAGGCACAGCTGTCTCCTGCGCGTGTCAAATCCATTCTCAATACCCTAAAGGAAATCAGGCTAGGCCAGGAAGTGATTGTTTATTACTTTCAGAGTGTTTTAGCTCTCATGACAGCTGCGTCCACGGTGATAATTTTGGGCCTTCTGTACATGAGATTGTTTCAGTTGTGGCTAAGCGCCAGGGGATTTTATCCAAGGGCCAATCCCCAGAGGCAAATACGGGTTACGCTCCAGGGGCTTCGTACCCTTTCTATGTGGTTCAGAACCCAGTTTTGACTCTGGGTCCCACTCTTGGTCTGTGTTGTTGTCGCAAGATGCTAACGACAGATACTAACGGGCTGGGGTGCGGTCTTAGGTGGCCATGAGAGGTCATCTTCTCACGTGGCACATCAATTGCCTCGAATTTGATAAATTCTGGTCCTGAAACACTTCCTCCAACACTTGAGAGGCTACTATGTCCTAGAGCGGGTGGACAACACTTCGGTAGTGTCGTACATAAATCGCCAGGGCGGACTGTGCTCGCACTACTTGAACAAGCTAGCGCACCAGGTTCTGCTTTGGGCACAGGACAAATTCCTGTCCTTCAGGGCGATTTACATTCCGGGGAATATGAATGTGAGAGCAGACTTGCTATCCATACAAGCTGTGACACATGGGGAATGGAAACTCTACCCCGAAGTAGTCAGTCAAATCTGGGAAAGATTTTATGTAGCAGAGGTGGACCTCTTTACCTCGCAAGAAACAGCACAATGTCCCCTTTACTACTCTCTGACTCCTCTAGCTCTCCTGGGTCTGGACGCGATGGCCCAGCCTACTCCTTTATGCATTTCCTCTGATAGCTCTGCTCCCGGTAATCCTGGCAAAGGTTCGTCAACAGGGTTTGTCTGACCAGAGTGTGGTTCTCGAATCTAATATCTCTCCTCGACTGCTCACCATGGGTGATTTACAGTGAGGATGGATCTTCTGTCTCAGGCGCAGGGGACTATATTTTATCCCCTGCCCGAGCTCTGGAACCTTCATGTGTGGCCCCTGAAGAGGACCAATTAAGAGATGCTGGTCTTCCAGCCAGTGTAATTGAAACTATTCTAAGTGCTAGAGTTACCTCCACTAGAAGAACTTATTCCCTCAAATGGAGTGTATTTGAAAGTTGGTGCATGACAAAACATGTAGACCCAGTCCACTGCCGAATTGTTTCAGTGCTGGAGTTTCTGCAAGAAAAGTTGTCCTCGGGCTTATACCCTCGTACTCTCAGAATGTACGTACCTGCTATTTCGGCTTGTCATGTTCTGACCGATGGGGTTTCTGAGGGAAAGCACTCTTTATTTGCCCATTTTATTTGTGGAGCTAAACAGTTAAGGTCCCTACGTGAGACTTAGCTATTGTGCTTGAAGGTCTGATTGACACCCTTTTCGAACCACTAGAGTCAGCGCATGTCAGGCTTCTGACTCTTAAGATAGTTTTTCTTATGGCCATTACTTCTTTGAGGGGAATTGGAGATCTGCAGGCTTTGTCAGTTTCCCCATCCTGCCTAGATTTTGCCCCTGGGCTAGTCAAAGATATTCTGCATCCTGACCCAAACTATCTTCCGAAAGTTCCGTTCTCGACCATGCACCCAGTTGTTCTTGAAGCCTTCTGTCCTCCGCCTTTTACAGCTCCGGAGCAGGAAAGACTTCACTTACTGTGTCCAGTATGTGCTCTTCAGATTTACGTCTACTGCACTAGCCAGTGACGTAAGTCAGAGCAGCTTTTCATTTGCCATGGGGGCCACAACTGGGGGACGGCCACCACTAGATAAACGCTGTCACATTGGGTGAGACATGCTATTGCCCTAGCCTACGAGGTGCCTGGTCACACTTCACCTCTAAGAGTCAGGGCTTATTCGACCAGGGATATTGCCTCATCAATTGCTCTGGCAAGAGGTGTCCCCTTGCAGCAAGTATGTGATGCGGCAGGTTGGTTCTCTCCGTCAGATTTTATAGTTTGGATGTCCATGCTACTCCGGGCTCGCGGGTCCTCGAGTCAGCATCCCAAAGTTATGTCTGATACCTCTTTGGCTACATGCTACACAATCTGGGGGTCCAGGCACTTGCAGCGTGGCGGCATTGGTATTCTCGTTCCCATAGCATTTTCATGCAGCATCGACTGTAGCTTTTGAAAGGGAACATCTCGGGTTACTTTGCTGTAACCCTGTTCCCTGAAAAAGCGGGAACAAGATGCTGCACTCCAATGCCGCACTGCTGGCGTGGCTGGACAAAAATTGACCTGAGGAAGTTTCCGGTTCACTCCTATTTATAACCTGCAGGTGCACCTCATCAGATGACATCACCTGACTGAGGTTATATAAGCCAAAATTTGGCGTGCTTGATACACACATGCTTCACAACCGGCTGAACAAAGAGATGTTCCCATAACGTTTTCACACAGCATCTCGTTCCCGCTTTTCAGGGAACTGGGTTACAGCAAAGTAACCTGAGACAGTATAGATGATGAGTGAGTGAGTGAGAGAGCTACAGGGGCTGACTTTACATACAGTATGAAATAATTTTTGAATATTTACTAAAACAAACTTTGGTCAGCTTACCATGATAGTGCTGCAAATATCGGCCTCTGCACATCACTTACTTTGTTATTGTTAATTGTCTGTGTATTTGGTATCCATTATCTGGAGAAGTATAACTGTTAAACATAAAATGCAACAAGGTTTTCAGTAGAACAGGTGTCACCAAGTGTAAAAATATAACTTCCAAAGCTTCTATATTCTCGCCTAATTATACTGCAAACTTTATTTGACTTTGGCCTCCTTCACACACACTGTTGCCGGAGAGAAAGGTTGCTTTACGACAGCTGTTTACAGGAGTGTAGTCCAGGGCGGGTGATGCATTGTGGGTAATGGATGAAAGTGATTATGGATTCTAGCCTTTCGTTTGAAGCACATGTAGATAATATTACCAGGATAGCATTCTTTCACCTTAGAAATATTGCTAAGATAAGAAACATATTGGCACTAAATGATGCAGAAAAATTAGTTCATGCCTTTATCACCTCT
>JAAGKR010009413.1:5046-26774 GCA_011419295.1 Clarias macrocephalus | reverse complement strand
TGGGCCATTTATATGGATACACCTTAATAAAATGGGAATGGTTGGTGATATTAACGTCCTGTTTGTGGCACATTAGTATATGTGAGGGGGCAAACTTTTCAAGATGGGTGGTGACCATGGTGGCCATTTGGAAGTCGGCCATCTTGGATCCAACTTTTGTTTTTTCAATAGGAATGTGGGGCGCTTAGAAAGAGGGAGAGCCAATCTGATGGAAGAGGGGTTGATGTGTGGGACCTATGAATCTAGGCAAGAGTTTCCTGGATGTGGTCTTGAGTGGCAGGTCGTGGGTGGACAGCATGACTCTATGGCCAAAATGGTACTTTGTGGCTGCAGAGCAGTGCCGGTTGGCCTTACCTTGAACTGGGAACCCCTGTCAGAAACTATGTCTATCAGGAGGCCATGGACAAATACATGGTTGACCATGAGCTCGGCCATTGTTCTTGGTGCATATGTTGCATGCATCCACAAAGTTCTTTACATCATCTGTGACAGATGGTACTTTAGTACTGGGGGGCGGACCGTGGCTGGGACAAAGAGTCTCCTGGGGGGAACGTCGCTAAGACCCAGCTCATCCTCCAATGAGTGCAAGATTTTCTAACTCCAGCTGAGTGGCTGCCACCAGGCATTGGGGAAGGCATTGGGGCCTGCTTGACAAGGCTTGGCCTGAGATCCTATTGAAAAAACAAAAGTTGGATCCAAGATGGCCGACTTCCAAATGGCCACCATGGTCACCACCCATCTTGAAAAGTTTGCTCTCTCACATATACTAATGTGCCACAAACAGGACGTTAATATCACCAACCATTCCCATTTTATTAAGGTGTATCCATATAAATGGCCCACCCTATATATATATATATATATATATATATATATATATATATTTTTTTTTTTTTTTTTTTTTTTTTTTTTTTTTTCAGTAGAACCTCCTTCTACTAATTTATTCCCAGCCAATCTACACTGGCAAAAAAGCAGTGTTGTGTACAGTGCACTCACATAATTCGCTGAATAGCTCTGCGAATATCTGCATAGTTTAATGAAAAGAGATTTGCTAACTTTTTTTTTTCAGCTCACAAAATGTTAGCAGATATCTCACCATGCAAACCTCATCAGTACCAGTATAGCTCCAACTTAAACCCACCCACACATGAGAAAGGTGTAAACATACTGATTTGTTTAACCCTTGTGTGGTGTTCGTATGTTCGTTATTCAGCCAGTGTTCATGGGTCTGGTGGATCCGAAGCATTTTGGGGTTTTTAATTTGGGGTTTTTAACATAAATCAGTTTTATGTTATGTTAAAATACTTACCAGATGTGTACTTCATACTGATTACAAGCAATATAAACAGGATACAGAGTTAATATTTGCAGTTTACTTTTGTTAGATTACATTTATTAACGGAAATAATACTCTTTTTTTAATTAAATGTAATTTAAAAAAATCAATTATAAGCAATATTAGGGGAAAAAAAACATCAAAGTTTTTCTTAACAATGGACTCTTATTTATTTGAGCTTAATTAGAAATTTAACCCATTTAGGTCAGTTTACACTAAACAAGCTGGACCATTGTCAGACACATCAGCCTCAACACATTAACATATCCTCCATCAGGTTTCCCTGTATAGACTTGTAAGATCCAAGCATGTGAGAAAGTGGCATCACAGGCAGGCCAGATTGTTATACCATATTTTGCTGGTTTAGATACCGCCTAAAGGGGCAGCGGCCCCTAAATTGTATTAGCTGCTCATCAGTTTAGACCCAAGGGCTCTAAAATATGGAAGGTGGTGCACCCACCTGCCTCACACAGTCCTGATGGCAGCTATATTGTCTCTCGGCCCTCAAACTGGTCTGTTGTCTCAGTTATCAAAGCGGATGTGTAGGGGGGTTACAGGGTGTGGTCATTGAAAATGTGTTCGGATATATGCTCTACATATATCAGAGAATGAGCCAAGGCCAGTGAGTCTGAGTTTGAAGAAATAATTAATCATATCATTTTTCTTCCAATAAAAAAGTTAAAACGGTCCCACAGACCTGAACACTACACAATAAAATATACTAGTTGCAATATGCTTACACACCTGAAATGTCAAGTTGTGCTTGACAATGAAAGAAGTACAATACCTCAGCTTGTCACCTTTTCTGTGAGACTTCAGTTTTCTGCTTAAAAGAATTGCAAAATACCTGATCAGTTTCCCTGTGACTGACCCCACAAATATTTTGCGTCCCCTAATTAAAACAAAAGCAAAAGATGCAGCTTCATCTGATCCTTAATATATCTTAATAGTTTTAAGAATACTAAAGCTTGACTGTTGCAGATGAAAAATTAGGCCACCAATAGGTCAATAGTCTGGTTAGGAAAAAGGAACATACCAAAACTTTCTCCAAAAAAGAATAAAAGAAACTAAGATGTTAAGGCCTACATAGATATGAGTAAATATGAGATGAGTGGGGGAAAATTATGTAATTGGGAGGTGCCAGTCAATCGGACCTAACAAATTTAATACATATATAATGAATATTAAGTATCTACTTGACTTAAGGAGGAGGTAATTATGAGGTAATCCCTAGGTAAGGGTATATAAATCATGTAAAATTGCGGAAGTTGGGAGATCTTGGAGAATTGTCTTTGGGTGTCTGTTGTCTTTCTGGCTGGTCAGTCCAGAGCTGTCCATTTACTTTTGGTTGCAATAAACTTCTTTGCTTTTTCTATACTCAAGTTGTTGTTGAGTTTTTGTTAGGAAAATTGGTGCAGTTCACAAAAACTTGCCACAACATCCCAAAGCAGTGTTTCCCACACATAAAGTATACAGTAATTGTAAACTGTTCATCTGGGTTTTCTGATATGTTCTGATATGATTCTTTTTAAAAATTTTTGCTTAGTCATGTGTGTATAGTTGGGTAAAATTAAATAAAATTCTTTAGATTTCTTTAGATTAAGGAATATATTATGCTGAAAAAATGTCGCTCTATATTGCAGAATCCTGACTCATATACAGTATATTTATTAAAACATAATGCAAAGAATGGCTAAAAATGATTTGGGGTTTAAGGGCTAGGGTTCTCTGACAAAAAGTGCCATCTACACTAAAGAGTGTTTAGTACTTTTTTTTATACTTCATCTTACTCTTCACATACTGAAGAGTAGATGGAGGGGAGGGTTAGTAGGTTGGATCTCTAAAATGAAGATATGTAGATATGTAGGTTGGGTCAATTACAAAATTGCTTTGTAAGAGAAATTTTTTATTTCGAAATCCAGCTTGTTTATTAAAAAATAAAATAAAATCCAACCACCAGTTATGTCCCTAGTTGATCAACACATTTGTGAAATGGCTACACCTTTCACAAATGTGTACACCTTAATGAATTTATTGAAATTAAATTGGCAAATGACAAACTTGCTTTACATTCTGTACAAATGTCATTACCAATAAAGAACTAAAATACAATACAGATTTTTTTTTTAAATCAAAAAGTGAAGCATGTTTGTGCTCAGTGATTTCTTTATGCACTTGTCATTTAAGACCAAACCTATTTTTGATTATACATTTATGCCTAAATGTTCAACATTTTTTTCATGGCCAACCCAATTAAGCCTACAGTACATATAGATTATAAAAAAAACATAATTTCCCACAATTTCTCCCACACATGCTCCAAGCCTGCAAATGTTTAAGTGTCCAGTGTGTTTAGAGAAATGTGCAGCGCATCGCCACAAGAGAAGACCGATGTAGCTGGTGAGAGAGAACTTTTCCTGGCTTTGGCCCATACCCTTACATATAGCAGGCAACCAATTTTTCATCTCCTTTTTGACTGCTTCTTTTCATTGGAAGATTGTCACAATGCTGTGGCCTTTGTGTAACTCCTGTATAAATCATACTATGAGTTGAGCAGTGTCGCACTTAATGTCTTTGTCAGGTTGGGTGACATTTAATTCCCCAGATTTTGCAGGTGTCTGTTATATTGTGTGAATTTAAAATTTATTACACTGTGTGCTGTTAACTGAGGATTTTTGATATGTTCAATAAAACTATAATATTTCTCATTTGTGTTTCATGCATCTCATTTATATCTGGCTTATATATATATCATTTATATATGGCTCATTTGCTTCTCCTTCAAATGCAGTTCTGAAGTATGATTCTCAAGTATGTCTCGGGTTGTGTCTCTTTGTTTCTCCTAAGTGGCGGTTATGACAAATAGAAAAGACAAAGTCAAGATTGTAATGAGACAGCTCAATTCATTCTCACGAGACATGAATAAGCTCATAATGAGCAACAAAATTTTGCTATGGGTTTTGGCTCTAACATTCATAAAAGAGAGAGATGCGGTTTCAACAGATAATACTAGCATTAACATTTTTCCAGGGATCACTACTGTACCAGTAAAAATGCAGAAGCAATCAGTAATTATATTGTCACAGAGATTGGCCTCTACAGTATTACTGAAAATGGCGCATTCACACGCATGATAACTGGGGCATAATTGAATTCAAACAGTTTTGCTGTAATCAGTTATGACTGCACTCAAACTGATAATTTCAGAACTAAAATTACCACAAGTCTCCATCAGTCAACAGTGTTGTGTGTGTGATTCTTTGAGTTTAAATAAGTCATTTTAAACAATAGTTTTCAACATTCAGTTAAATTTTACAGATGTCTTTTAATAATGAATAGTTGTAATTTGCACAAGTTAATTCAATTAAATAGATCAGTACATATACACATATTTCTGAGTGTGAGTGTATTTTACCTGAACTCTCAGAATGCTTAAAGCTTCTGGGCCTCTGGGTCTCCAGCTTGTCCTCATTCACATCAACATCTTCATATGAGTGATCACTGTCGCTGGAATCAGCTCTGTTGTTTTCTGTAACTTCTTCATTTGCATAAATCTCCTCAATCATCGCCATTTTTTATCAGTCTGTATAGACGAACTTGCTCCAGTATTTAATTGTTTAAAACTACACTTAGAGTGGCTGTCAGAAGTTGCACTGCACAAGTGACTGGGTATGCTGCTGCTATATTAGAAGTCTATTTCCTCTTTATTCATTCTAAGCATGTCACAAACCACAAGTGAGAAATTAACATGCTATAAAGACACTTAAGCAGGTGGAATTTAATGCAGTCACTACACAGTCATGTGACTACCAGACTCACACTCAGATGTTTACTGAACATTGTCTTTGTATATGGATGATGATTTAAAAATTATTTGACTGATCTGCACAAATAACTGAGTCCTGAAATAAAGCAGCTCCATCACACACCTGCCTTCTGCATCATCAGGTGCTGCATCTATTCAGAAGTAATAAACATCTGTGGTTACATTTTGGTTGGGTTACAAACCCACAACTCAGATCTGCTCTGAAGATTCTTACACAAAGCAAAATGTACTGTTACAAAGTTTATATTAATAAAATTCCTGCCCCTTTACATGCCTGTGTGTGTCAGTGTGTATGCACCCTGTGTGTTTTACGTGGTTGTTGCAGCAAGCTATTTTTTCACATACTGATGTGTGAAAGAGAGCAGTGGTTAACACTGATCTTAGATCATTGGAACTTGGGTCTATTTTAAAAGCATTAGGCAAAAAGTCTAACAGCGTTGTGGAATGACGTCATATGGGACAAAATATAATGCATTAGTGCAATTTATACTGTAAAGTTTCTGTTTCTTAGTTTATTAAAGGAAGCATGTTACCGAATGAAATCAGTCACAGTCTGTGTATCTTTTTACCAACAACATCTTTACTTCTCTTGCATAAATTCAACAACATGAACAAACTTCCCATCATGCCCTGTACTCCATCATCTTAAAGACACAGATGTAATTACGGTACATGACATATACAAGCCACTGATGCTCCTCATCTGATGTTTAATTTCATCTGACTTCATTTTCTGGCAGCAGCACATTTAATTCCCTATACAGAATACAGAGGCTCAGCCTGTCAGTCACGTCCATACAGAGACACAGTAATGTTTTAGTGAGACTTATAGATTAAAGACGTTTTAGTGTTCTTCTGAGCAGGGTGAGATGGTAGTAATTATCTATGAGAATGCAGACGATGTTGAAGGTCACGACACTGACACAGAGGAGGAACGTGCTGATGCTGAGACACGCCCAGAAGCACAACACACAGATACAGAATGTTTAAGTTCGCTTGGGCAAAAGTGTTACAAAATGCAGATGTGCAGTTATTCAGTGTTTTACTACAGTGTGTGGAAATGATGTGAGAATGTACACTGTAAAAAAAAATCTTTAAAAAAATGGTCAAATGACTGGCAGCAACTGCTGTCAAACAAAGACCGTAAAATTAAGAAAAAATACTCAAAATATACTCAATTCATATTATGGGCAAAAACACATTTACAGAAAATGATTTAATCTTTTGCAGAGGAACAACATTATTTTACAAATTTAATCAAAATCTGATTAAACACCTTTTCCAGCGTTAATTTCTGCCTTGATTTTTGCATCTCGACCTATGACCTATTTTTGCAACTCTGTTTCACAGACCTCACTCACGTTTCACGATTTGGACTATTGCTTTCTTGAATTTCTGGATATCGACCCTTGACCTTGTTTCATGACTATGTTTCTGGATCACAGACTTTGTTTGATTGTGTTTGATCATGTTTATTCCCCACAGACCAGTTGTGCGTTCAGGGCATGCCGGATCTTTACTTCCGCATTCTCTCCTCTGTGTCTCAGTAAGAGCTTTCATTCACAATTCATCAATGGGCTATTTTCCATACGCGCTCTGCGCTTCGATCCCCCTCACCTGCTCGGATTGAGACAGTATAATCTGGCCACTTATTGATCCAGCAGATATCACGCAGCTGGAGGCAGCGCTGCAGAACCAAGGGGTGCTTCTTGGCTCTCATCAGCAGGATATTCAGCAGATCATATCCACGCTTTGCACATTCATGCAAACGCTGACCTCCCTCACTGATCTAATCCGGCAGTTGCACCTTACTCCATTCTCCTGCTACTGCCACGACTATGCCATCAATTTCAGGACTCTGGCTCCCTCTTGTGGCTGGGATCATCAACCACTGTTCGATGCTTTCCACCATGGACTCGCCGACACGCTCAAGGATGAACTAGCAGATACCCGCATCCACCCCTGGCAAGCAGGATCAATACACAAAAGACAAGCAGCCATTTAATACCCCGGCGTTTACTCAACTAGACTATAGGGGGCTCAAGGAAATCACAGTTAAGAACCGCTACCCACTTCCCTTGATGTCCACAGCTTTCGAATTACTCAAAGATGCTCATGTGTTCACAAAACTTGATCTCAGGCCAAGCCTTGTCAAGCAGGCCCCAATGCCTTCCCCAATGCCTGGTGGCAGCCACTCAGCTGGAGGTAGAAAATCTTGCACTCATTGGAGGATGAGCTGGGTCCTAGCAACGTTCCCCCCAAAAGACTCTTTGTCCCAGCCACAGTCCGCCCTCCAGTACTGAAGTACCATCTGTCACAGATGATGTAAAGAACTTTGTGGATGCATGCAACATATGCACCAAGAACAATGGCCGAGCTCATGGTCAACCATGTATTTTGTCTCCATGGCCTCCTGATAGACATAGTTTCTGACAGGGGTTCCCAGTTCAAGGTAAGGCCAACCGGCACTGCTCTGCAGCCACAAAGTACCATTTTGGCCATAGAGTCATGCTGTCCACCCACGACCTGCCACTCAAGACCACATCCAGGAAACTCTCGCCTAGATTCATAGGTCCCACACATCAACCCCTCTTCCATCATATTGGCTCTCCCTCTTTCTAAGCCCCCCACATTCCACATCTCCCAGATCCACATGTTGGTTCTGTGCCCTCTGGCTCCACCCCCTCGCCCTCCTCCACCACCTCGGCTCATAGACGGGTTGAAGCCTTCAATGTTCGTAAACTGCTCAAGTCTCATCACCAAAGGCATGGCCTACAGTATCTTGGGAAAGCTACAGACCCGAGGAGAGGAGCTGTCACAGCATGCTAGGTCATGCCCACATGTCAAACCAAGCCATCACCCGCAACTCCATTCCACACTCCATTTCAGCGTTTATGTTTTGCCACCTCATTCACTGGCACCTGTTCCTCATCTCCATTCATTACTTCACTCCATATAACTCTCCACCAAACAACCACTCCTCATCAGATTATTGTGTCCTCTCATGCCCAATTTTCCAGCATTCATGTCTGCCTTGGCAAAGGCTTTCATTCACAAAACAATCAGCGCGTTGTTTTCCATACATGCTCTGCGCTTGGATCCACATCGCAAGTTTCAGGATAGAAATCCTGTTATTTCACAATAGTTTCAAAATTTTCTATGAACACACGTTCAATAAAGCGTTAACACAAACTCAAAACACTTTTAAAATAACATGAGGAACTGTGACACAGTATAGTACAAAATACAATAAAAAATAATTTTAAAGAACAATCCTAAAATTAAAATACTATGAAACATTTTGCGAGAGAGGATGTTCCACTGTCACCATACAATGGTCTAAATATAACATTGCTGCAAAATATCCTTGACTAAAACATATGAATAACAAAATGAAAAAAAAAACATATGAAAAACTATTTCAAACAAGATTCCTAATGTTCCAATTAAAGGTGGATTGGAAACTTTTTTTATAATAAATGAATTCATAATTAGTCCAGTATCAAGTTTGAACACTACAACCAGCATTCAAAAAAAGGCTATGCAATGTAATACAGCAGGACAAGCATTTACATCACTGTAAACAACTTATTTTCACCACTAACCACTAACCTGTGTTACCTAAAGTGAGACAATACAGAAAGGATCTCTATACAGTAAAAAAAATTGACTCAAAATGATCCAAGGTTGAAGGAGTTCCCTAAATCACTATGAACAAATTTAAAGTAGTCTTATATTGCACACCATACTTACTAGTGATGAACTTGTCTGTCTACTGGAGGCCTCTTCTCCCACGTTCCCATGTTGGATCTAAAAATGTAAGCAATTTTCTTATCATTAGCAGTAATCACAGTTGGAAAAAGCTAATGTGAATGTCACACTGAAGCAGGCAGCTACACATACATAGAAGGTTTCAACGTATACTGTATATATTTCTTTTTGCATATGTCACAGTTAAGTGAGTAAATAAGTTTGTAAAAAGAATCTGAGACTCTGGAACTCTTAGGGTGCCCAAACTTTTGCACAGCGCCACAATAAGGTTTCTATTTTTTTTAATCTTTGTTCAATTTATGATATAAAAAGTAACTATGCATCAATGTTTGCTTAAAATATTGTGCATTTTTTGCATTTCCAAGAGAGACTGTTTTAACATCTTTTCAATAAAAAAAATCACCAAAATCTGTTATTTATCAAGGGGTGGCTAAAATTTGCATAAGACTGTATGAGTATTTTGACCAGGGGGATAACAAATATATGTACCAAGTTTGGAGCAGATCCCTCAAAAAGTATAAGGGCCTATAAGGAACATACGTACATACATACATACATACATACAGTGGAATCCCGGATTGCGTGTAACCGATTTGTGAGCTTCCCGCTAGGTGAGCAAAATTTTGCCTTGTTAAATGAGCGAGTCTTAATTTACAAGCACCAAGTATCACCGAGTATCATGTGGCACGCATGTGCTTCTTGCTTTGATGCCGAGCATCACGTGATCACAACTGAGCCAATAGTTAATGGCGACGATGCCAATCACTTTTATTTCTTTGCAAGTGTTTTTGTGAATGAAATTATATTGTAGCAACCCAGAAAAAACATGTACACAAACAGTAGATGCTTTTCTTTCCAAAAAGTTTATTCTCTATGACTCTATTCAGATGTAAGCAAATGCTAATTGCTGTGTTGTTTAGGGGGAATTGTAACGGCCACTACAACATTATACCACTGCATGTATGTATGCCTGTCTGTTGCCCTTTTAAGGTGTGCTGCCCCGCCCCCAGAGTGTGCGTGGCGCAGGTGGCCGAGGAGAAGAGGTGTGCATGTGCTGCTCTCCTCCCGAAACGTCTTATACTCTTGCACTTTTCTTTTCTTTGATTTTGCTTGCATTTTGTATTGTATTTTTGTGACACTGAGAAGGCTGATAAAAGTTTGCACTAAACGCAGTTTGTCTCTGGGCTCCTTCTTTTTCCGGCGCAAAGCGTCACATAGTGATGTGCTGATGCATGCCCATGTCCGAACGAAGGACTTGAATGATACAATAATAATTATTTGAACAGAAATGGCTGAAATAAACCTGCTCACTTCACGCGCACTTTCACTTGTTTATTCAATTACATAGTTGTTCTGTGTTGTTTTTTGGGTACTGATTTTCCATTTTGTGTGTGTTGCAAAAGCTGCCAGCTTTGTGATTTGTGTATATTATGACAGAAAAAATTTGCTCATATTGGCGCATATTGGCAGCCTCTGATCAAAAGGGACATGAAAAGTGCAAAGGGAAAGTTTGTACCAAAAGCAGCTGCTTTAGTTAATTCATAAAATACTCAGATCACAAACAGCAACACAATGCATGGTGTCTGTGAATGGCTGAAATGTGGCTATGAATAAGCCTTTTTGCTTGCTTGTCTTTCTCAGTGTTATAATTTAGTTGTTTAACTATGGACACACACCCAACACTTTCATCAACTAAGTTCTGTGTTCAAAACAATCTGCCAGTGTAATGACGCGGGTCGCGCAAGGGTAATATCCGTGCTTAAACTGTTCAGAACAGGCAGATCCGCAGGCTGTTACAACACGGCGTGTCTATTGGAGGGTTCTGATACCAGCGCACTTCGTGCGATCATTTCGGTAGCACCGGTAAGGTATCAGGGGCAGAGAGACCAAAGAAAAAGAAAGAAAGGAAATAAAAGACAGACGGACAGACTGACAGTGTGCTGTTTAGAGCACATTAAATTTATTTCCTTAAATTTGTCTCAGAAATTCTTCATCTCAACCCATTTCTGATAACATGCGCCCATATAGGGATAGTCCCAGTTTGGATCCCCCCAGTCCATCATAAATCTGTGAATGTGCAGAAGCCAAATACTTAGACTTAAACGTCCCAAGACGAGGGTAGGTTAAAAATTGAGGCTGTGGCTCAGTCCAACCTGCCAAATTATCCAGCCATGGTGTTGTAAAGTAAGTCACATCTATTCATCCAATCGCGAGGAAATTCCTCGGGATCAGGTTTTGGAAAGGAAGAATTAGTATTTCCCATACTGCTTTGGACACTCTCAGCAAATGGCAGTCATTTAAGAGACAAAACACATATACAAAACACAGATACGTGCAGAGGGACCGGACATTACAGTCTTAGGCAAGTCCCCTATGACTTGCAGGTGCCTATTTTGGAGTCCCGGACTCCTTGCCCAACTTATATTATTCGATCCCCAAAATCAGGTAGACACCTCAAAATAAACAAAGAGGGTACTCACCTAATTAGGGGGATCCCTCTTCTGACACCAGTCTGTTGGGGCTTTTATTTTACCGATGCCCGATCGATCTTGCTGCAAGACCCTCTGGCTGCACACCCTCCTGTGCGGGCAAAGCACATGATGGGAGGCTTATCAAGGACAAACATGAAGAAATATTATGACAGTTTGCTATGCAGTTTACAAAATAAGAACCAAGAAGGCCTGAGAAACAGGAACAGAGTGTGCATGCTCTTGACTTCTTGACTCCCTGTTTTCGTCCTTGCACACAGCAAATATGCTTTTCATATGAGAACAGAGTGTTCTGTTCAACAGAAAATTCACAGAAAAACAAGAGATCATAGATATCAACATTTTTCCCTTACACACGCACACATACACAGCACATGCGCGCACAAACACACAAACATACAGAACGTACAAACACACTAATAGCCACTTAAAACCGTAGTAACCACTTAAAATTGCCGAGTTTGAACAAACGTTCAAAATGGATTCAACTAAGTGGTCAACAACCTTAACTGAAAACCACAAAAAAAAGAGGTACATCACTCACTCACTCATCTTCTATACCGCTTTATCCTGTATTCAGGGTAGGGGGGCCTGGAGCCTATCACAGGAGGCTTAGGGTACGAGGCAGGGTACACCGTGGACAGGGTGCCAATCCATCACAGGGCACACACACATACACACACACACACTCATTCATACACTACGGGCAATTTGAAAATGCCAATTAGCCTAAACTACATGTCTTTGGACCATGGGAGGAAACCGGAGTACCCGGTGGAAACCCACCAAGCACGAGAAGACCATGCAAACTCCATGCACACAGAGACGGGAATCGAGAGGTACATCACTACTTCTGATGAATAATAGTTAAATAAAAGTTAAACAAATAAAACAACTAAACTATTTAAATAAGCTTAACACACACTAATCCATGAACTGTTTAAGTAAAATTGTAATATACAATATCATACTACATTTTTTGTGAAAACATGGAAACTACACTTAAACAGCAATCATAGCATAACATAAGTTACTGTTTCTCTCTTGTATTGAGCACAATAGTAATTAAATCAAATATCAAGTAACTGAGATTCAAGTGATCAGTCCTTTGTATAAGTAAAGAGTAGTATTCTCATACCATCAGTGTCCCTGAGATGACCAGCAGCCAATGCGCATCCCTGTCTCACACGTTAATGACTGCAGGCTCTTGACTTACACGGAGGTTTTTATACACAGACCCAACATTTCCTTTCCCACGCTGTCATGCTTCTCATCAAGCAGCCATGTTTTTTTCCCACGCTGTCATCTCTCGTCACACGCCCCCCTCGCCGACACACCGGTTTCTCATCTGGTGCTGATTTCTTCCGGTATATAAGGAAGCGCAGCACGCCATCACGCTGCCGGATTATTGTGTGTTTTTGCTCCAATATTCTCGCGTTTTGTTTCATAGTTTTCACGTTACCGACTCCGCTTTGTTTTCTCGCTTTCACGATTTTCGTCTCACGTTTTAGATTAGTCGCCTCGCTGACGGATTTAACAGCATTAAACTCTCGCTTTCACTCCTTGACTTCGGCTTTGATTCACGTTTCGGCTCGTCGCTCTCGCTGACGGATTTAATGGCTTTGAACTCTTGCTCTTGTTCCTCGACTACGGCTTCGCTTCACGTTTCGGCTCAACGCCCTCGCGGACGGATCAAACGGCTTCGAACTTTCACTTTCGCTTCTCGACCACGGCTCCGCTTCTCGTCTCTCCACGGCACACAGCTTCAGGTCACCCAGCCCAAGCATCTCGAGATCATCTCTGCTCCTCTGCATCTGGCTCCATCTCATCGCGCCGTCGTCTCGTCTCTTGACAAAATAATCCGGCCACACGTGATGAATTCAGCAAAGTACGACAGGATGAGACTGGCCCTGGAGAGCCAGGGCGCCCTTCTTGGGAAGCAACAGCAAGAACTCCTTACCACTAGGCAGACTCTCGCTGACATCACCACGCAGATGCAACAGCTTCAGTTATCCTCAACGTGCACCACAAACCTAGAGACCACACGTGAGCCATGCTTACCAGAGCTGCCCACCTATGGAGGAGAGCCAGGTACATGCAGATCATTCCTCTCGCAGTGTTCACTCATTTTTGAGCTTCAAGCCTCCACCTTCTCCTCGGAGCGATCACGAGTGGCCTATGTCATCACCCTCCTCACCGGCAGAGCCCAGGAGTGGAGCACGGCTCTCTGTGAAGCCCGCGACCCATGCTGTAACAACTTTGAGGGGTTCTCCAGGGAGATGAGGAGGGTTTTTGATCACTCTCATGTCGGCAGGGAGGCCGGGAGCAGGTTATTGAGACTTCGCCAAGGAACACGCTCAGCTTATGACTACGCAATTGAATTTCGGACCCTCGCCGTCACCAGTGGATGGAACGACAGAGCCCTATCAGACGTCTTCCTTGAAGGTTTATCAGAGGCAGTTGAAGATGAACTCGTTTCTCAGGAGCTACCTGCCGACCTTAACGGACTCATGGATCTCGCTAGTCGGGTTGACGCGCGCCTCCGCTTAAGGCAGGACGATTCACAGGCCCCTTCCTCCACGATAGAACGAGCAGGAGAAGCCCATGCAGCTATACAGGACTCGAATTTCTGAGGAGGAGAGGCGTCGGCGTCGCCAGGAAAGAGCCTGCTTCTACTATGGCAACTCGGGACACTTTCTTAAGAACTGCCCGTCAAAAGAGAGGCGCCCTCTAGTCAGGCTGGGAGCACTAGAGGGTGCTTCTTCAGGCAAACTCCCAGAACCACGTCCCCTACTCCATGCTACGTAAATCATCTGCGGCCAAGCTCACCAGGTCCAGGCACTCATCGACTCTGGTTCGGACCGCAACCTGATCAGCGCCGCTACAGCTAGGCAGTTGGAGATCCCATGCGTTCCAGTAGAACCTCCGCTCGCAGTTCAGGCCCTAGACGGAAGCCCTCTGCCAGCCATCACATGGCGAACCTGCCCTCTCACCCTACGAATTTCTGGAAACCACTCCGAGGAGATCTGCCTGTTGGTTATTGAGAAATCACAAGCTGCTGTAGTTCTTGGTCTTTCTTGGTTAGCGCTTCATGGCCCACACATCGACTGGACTAAGCACACTATCATGGGCTGGAGCCCGTTGTGTTCCGGGTCTTGTCTTCTCTCTGCGCTTTCTCTACCTTCCACCCCAGCCAAGCCTGACGATCTCCCTAACATTTCCAATGTTCCCGCCGAGTACCACGACCTCAAGCTGGTCTTCAACAAAACTCGAGCCATGTCGCTTCCTCCTCATCGGCCTTATGATTGTCCCATTGACCTCCTTCCTGGCACCGCTCCTCCAAAGGGTCGTCTCTACTCTCTGACACGCCAAGAGCAAGAAGCCATGAATGAGTACATCACAGGGGCTCTCGCTGCTGGCATCATCCGTCCCTCCTACTCACCCGCTGGAGCGGGTTTTTACTTTGTCAAGAAAAAAGATTCGTCCCTTCGTCCATGCATAGATTACAGAGGGCTCAATGCCATAACCATCAGGAACCGCTATCCCTTACCGCTCATGTCTACCGCCTTCGAACTTCTCCAGGGAGCCACCATCTTCACCAAGTTACATTTGCGCAATGCATATCATCTCGTCCGTATAAGTGAAGGCGACGCGTGGAAGACCGCCTTCAACACCCCGACCGGACATTACGAATACCTGGTAGTGCCGTTCGGACTCACCAACGCCCCCGCTGTCTTCCAGAGCCTGTTAAACGACGTACTCCGTGACTTCCTGAACCTCTACGTATTCGTCTATCTGGACGATATTTAGATTTTTTCCCGCAACCTGGAGGAGCATCGACGTCACGTTCGCCAAGTGCTACAGAGACTTTTAGAGAACAATTTATACGTCAAGGCAGAGAAATGCGAATTTCACACAACATCAACCACCTTTCTAGGCTTCATCATCTCTCGCTCACGATTAGAGATGGAACCGGCCAAGGTTCAGGTGGTTTCCAACTGGCCAACCCCAGCCTCGCAGCGAGACCTCCAACGATTTCTGGGCTTTGGCAACTTCTACCGCCGGTTCATTCAAGGGTACAGCTCCGTCGCCTCTCCTTTATCGGCGCTGACTTCCTCCAAGACGCGCTTCTGCTAGAACAAGGAGGCGGAGAGAGCTTTTTCCGACCTCAAGAGAAGGTTCACCTCTCGGTTTTGGGGCCTCTTCTGCAAGCTCATTGGAGCCACTCCCAGCCTTTCATCAGGTTTTCATCCCCAATCCAACGGCCTAACAGAGCGAAAGAACCAAGCTATGGAAGTCACTCTCCGGTGCATGACCACGCACGATGCTACCAGCTGGAGTAAGTTCCTCCCGTGGGTCGAATATGCTCACAACTCCCTGCCTTCCGCTTCTACGGGGCTCTCTAAATTCCAGTGCTGTCTAGGTTACCAGCCACGACTGTTTCCAACTCAAGAGGAGGAGGTAGAGGTCCCCTCGGTCCAACATTTCGTTCGCCGATGCAAACAGACATGGCTACGAGCTAGACAAAACCTGCTGCAAGCATCCAGGTTGTAAAAGCGACAGACGGACCGCCACCGTACCAAGGCGCCCAGGTACCGCGTAGGTGAGAGGGAGGTGGGCTGAAGATGCCGCAGGAGCTTTCGCAGGTCTTTCCCGCACTAAGGAATCAAAGGGCGGAATTCCAGTCTCCTCTTTAAAGTCCCTAGGGCGCATCATATCGCCCCGCTCTCTTGCCATGCTCTGATACTCCACCGCACATCTCTTTATTACTGCACCTCTGCACTTTGTAACACTTTTGCTCAATCAAACTTAATCATTCTCTACCTGTGTGTTGAGCTTCTCATCGCATCTTACCATCACCGCCATGACCTTCACCACTGTCTGCAGTATTGTGGGAAACCTCTGGCATCTTATCCTGCACAGAAGAACACCAAAACATCTTTAATCTACAGTGTTGTGAAAAATGTTTTTTTTTTGCATATTTCTCATACTTACAGTACATGATTTTATACAGAGATAACCCAAATAAATACAAAATGCATTTTTTTTTTTATTTCATTTATTAAGGCAAAATAAATTAACAAACCTGGTGAAAAAATAATTCCCCTATGTGACCAATATGCAGTAATATGAAAATAGGAAAATCAGTATAAAAGTCCCAAAATAAAGGAGCATGAAATGACTGACAGGCTGAGTCTCTGTACTCTGTATAGAGAAAAATGTGCTGCTGTCAGTAAATGCAGTTAGAGGAAGTTACACATCAGAGCATCATCAGTCATTTCTTGTTCTCAAAGTGTGAGACATTTGAGCGGCAAAACTCACACATACCCCAGCTGTGCATATTAAAGTACAACAGTTATATAAATACAAAAATGATGTTATAATTGTGTTATAATAATGTACACATTGAACTAAGACATCATATTTTGTTTCACATGATGTCACTCCATAAAGCTGTTACCGCCGCCCTCTTTCACACATCAGTGTGAGAAAAAATACCACACAAAAACGACTACATAAACACACACTCTCACACACACAGTCATATAAAGGGAGCATGACTTATTGGGAGAGTCTTCAGGACAGATCTTTGTTATGTGTTTGGAGTTTGTGTTTTGTAGTTTCTCAGGAGCAAGCTGTGTTTTTTTTTTTCCACTTTTTTCTTTATAATCACTTCTTCTCCAAACGTACTTCTTCCTCAAGCTGTTGCCACAATTTTGGAAGCACTAGTGTTATAGAAATAACTAAGTATCCTGGATGTGTTGCACTGGATGTTCAGTTAACATTCAGTATAATAATAATAAAAATTTTAAAAAATCTGTATTTCAACAGTGCTAAAATAAATTGCATTAATTAATCATCATCTTGTTGAACAGAGACTGTAGTGGTCATGCACCATGATTATAGCAGCATGATCTGTTTTAAATATTCCTGACAAAATGTAACCACAAATGTTTAATACTTCTGTGAACACAATAATATTAACTAATCACTGTCTGCTTTGTCTGCTCTATAATGAACAGATGTAACATCTGATGATGCAGCAGGCAGGTGTGTGATGGAGCTGCTTCACTTCAGGACTCAAGGCTTATTCCTGCAGATCAGTGAAATCATTTTAAAATCATCATTCATATACTAATAAAATGTTCAGTAAACTTCTCAGGGTGAGTCTGTTAATCACATGACTGTATAGGGGCCCCATTGAGGCCTTCCTGTTTAAGTGTTGCCACTGTGTGTCAGTTGCTCACTTGTGGTTTGTTGCATGTATAGAATTAATCAAAGAGGAAACAGGCTTTCAGTAAAGCAGCAACACATCCAGTGTTACTACAGTGAGACTTCAGACAGACACTCTGAGTGTAGTTTTATTAGTGGTGTTTTCTCCCAGGGCCAAGAGAAGATAGACTTCCACGGTTTTTTAGACTATGTGTGTCATTTTATTTGGAAAAACAGTTTTGTTTCCATAATAAACACCTCTGTGCTGTTGATGACACAGTTGGCAGTTCCACTCACATTACACAACATTGGGCTTTTTTTTTTCTTTTAAAGTTTTTTTTCTTAAAATTACAACAGGTGGCATGTTGCATTTTTTGGGGGGGGGCGGGGGGGGTCACTTTTAAAAACATGGTTCTGGAACAGTTCTTGCAAGAACAGTATTGTAAAGTGCATTTGCAAAACCCATCAAGCACCAAGATGAAACTGGCTCTCATGAAGACCATCACAGGAAAGTAAAACCAAAACTGTATTCCATTCCAAAGTGTACTTCACAGGGTGCTTCCTATTCCCTGCTCCGTTTGCAGGAAATTTCAGTGAAGGGAACTTCCCTCGACAAAACTCCACCATTCTGAACACCCTGCAACGTCACCAACGCATACCTCGTTTCCTTGTTCGTTACCAAGGTAACGTAAGCACCTCGGATGTTGCAGCTACTGTGGAAATTTCACTCTACTGACATTAAATATTTTATATTTATTGAAACAAAAAGTGATACTATTATTAAACATATACTACTGAAATGTGCATAACTTGTAAATAAATCATTTGATTAATTTACAAGATATAAAAAATACTTTTTTTTAATAAAATGTTTTAAAGAAATTCTTTCTTTTTTTTTTTTTACATATAAATAGCCTATTAGATAGTAAGGATTTCTTTTAAGTTAAAATTTTAATTAAAATGTCCTATTAATAATCATGTCGTCTTAAATAATAACGATGATAAATCTATAAATCATTTTCCGAGCTCCATTTTTTTCACGCTTTTTCACGCAATGACTTATTAGAAAGTTTCATTCCCCTTTTCTGGCAAAGTGAAGATCTGTTGTTTACGCATTCCCTACACCGTACACAGTTCCCTTTGAACAGTTTTCCTCCATGCTTGGAATCACACTTAACATGGCTGAACTCCCTATGAACTGTACTTCAGGCAGAGAGGAACACACTACAAAACTTATCCCTGCTGCAGTGGAGTAATTCATACCAGCCTAGAGTTGTCAGGTTCAAGGTCAGTGCCGCACTCTACCAGGAAGTTTTAGAGCAGCAGTATGGAGATGCTAATTTTGTTTTCCAAGCAGGACTTGGCACCTGCCCACACTCCGACAAATAAAGGTATATCTTATTTTAATAGCTGGTTTAATGCCCATGGTATCCCTGTGCTTGATTGACCAGCAAACTTGCCCGACCTAAACCTCGTAGAGACTCTAGGGGATATTGTGAAGAGGAAGATGTGAGACACCAGAAACAACAACACAGAAGAGCTGAAGGCCGCTATCAGAGCAACCTCGGCTTCCATACAGTAACACCTCAGCAGTGCCACTGAGACTGACACAGACTGACACAGACTGATCACCTCCATGCCGCATTGCTGCAGTAATTCGTGCAAATGGAGCCTCAACAAGGTACTGAGATCTGTACATGTTCATACTGTTCAGTAGTCCAACAATTGTGTTTTAAAAATATTTATTTTTTATTAGTCTTAAGTAATATTCAAATTTTTGAGATACTGAATTTTGAGTTTTTATTAGCTGTAAGTCATAATCATCATTAAAGGTAATTTAAAATGTAAATGCATCAGTCTGTGTGTAATTACGGTGCCGAGAAGTGCAAAACAAGTTAACAAAATGAAAACAAAGTAACAAATTAAAAACCACAATAACAAAACGCAAAACAAAATAAAACATTCAAAAACAAAATAACAAATCCCAAATCAAAATAACAAAACCCAAAACTAATTTGTTATTTTGTTTTGCGTTTTGTTAATTTGTTTTCGGTTTTGCCATTTTGATTTTTAGTTAATTTTGTTTTCGGTTTTGTTAATTTGGTCTGCACCTCTTGGCCGTTCAGAAACGAACCGGAAAAGGTAGGTATAGTTTGAGAATGACATTCTTACCGCTGATTGGACGAGACATCTGTCACTTAAGATATACAAGAAGTACTGTAGGGGCGGTAGATTCGTGTGTGTATGAATGTGCAAACATGTACTGTCCTTATTGTGGTTTCAAATATGGCGTTCTGCCAAATTTTTGCAGTTCTTGTGGAAAAAATCTTTTGCTTTTAAAAGAGACACAGCAATTCGCAAACTAATCTTTATACCATGTTATGTCATCAGCATATAAAAATCACGGCATACGAATGTCCGTCCTCAAAGTAACTGTTAGGTTTTAAGTGAAGAAGTCGTGTGTCCGAGCTAAGTTTTAAGCTAAGAGAAGAAGAGTTTAGCTTGATGTGTCCGCTGCACCTTGATACACTTACCGGTCCGGGCCCGATCGACCGGGAGAGAAAAACACACACACACACGCACGCAGCATGATGTTTGAAGATCTCTAGTTTATTCTTAGCAAGGAGAGCACATTTAAACGGTGCTACGTCCTGAACATCAAAAGAACCAGTCATTCACATGTCAGTGATAGAGAGACCCGGAGACAGACAGGAGAGAGGAAATACATTTACATTCTCCTGATTAAACAAAAGGGTTCTAGCAGACAAGAGCCATGTGGATGTATATTCGTCTGGGTACAGGATATAGAAGGTGTTACCACAGAGGGCGTAAGGAAGCACAGTGAGGGGGCTGTTCTTAGGGCACAGGAGCTGAACTGATTAGATTACAATGTCTTACAATATTATAAAACCTTACAATAACGTTGAATAAATTCCATTTCCTTGCTTTCTAATGAAAGATTTAATTATTTTCTTAGTTTTGCAGACCGAAAAAATGGTTTTAAAATGAGGCAGAACACACAAGAAACAAAGTTAGAGACACAATTTCCTACTTCCTGTTTATCTTGAGTGACAGGTGTCTCGTCCAATCAGCAGTAAGAATTTAATTCGCAAACTATACCTACCTTTTCCGGTTCGTATCTGACTGGCCGAGAAGTGCAATACAAATTAACAAAACCCAAAACTAATTGTTAATTTGGTTTTGAATTTGTTATTTTGTTTTTGAATGTTATTTTGTTTTCGGTTTTGTTAATTTGTTTTGCACTTCATGGCCACCGTATGTTATGAATCTACACAATCTATGACACAGTGTAGAGAGAGAGAGAGAAATAAGACTCTCTTCACAATTTAAACATTGTATGTTAGTGAATTTACACAAAATAACAAAAGTCCACAATTTAGTTCAACAAGATGTACAACTTTAGCAAGCATGAATATCGTTGGGGACATATACGTTAGTGCACATAAAACATGTAAATAAATAAATAAATACATACAAACATACAAGAAAATCTGTCTCACCGTGTCGTTCGTTTTTGGTTTAAATGAGCCAAAAAGGGGGCGGGGCTTCCAAACTCCAAACTGACAGAGCTGTCAGTGCAGAGCTGCGCGAGTGAAGGTCGGTTCTGATGGAGACGTACAGATCCAGACTCGGACTCTCTCTACACTCCACTAGCGGCAAACAAACACAACAACATGTGCGCTGAACCCAGCTTTAGACTTCCGACAGACAAAACCTCTCTGACATGTTTCCGCTAAACTACACTGAACAACTTGAACCTGTAACTTCTTTCAGCCTCCAGGCAGTGAAAATTCACCTCCGAGTCACTTTACACGGTGTTTAATCCGGGAAAAGCAGAAGCTGCTCAGTCCTGAAGTATCTGTTAGTCTCCGTGTCTCACCCTCGCCAGCTGTGTTCGCTTCTCGTGCGCATCGGGGCGTGTCCTAACGATGCCTCGCGCACGGGGGGGGGGAGGCGTGTCCTAATGATGCCACGCTTAGAGGAAAGTGTTCTCTGAGAGTCATGTGACCAATGACCAGCGAGTTTGCCCATGTGTGCGCTAAATTGCGCCGACTATTTCCTTATACAACAC
>JAAGKR010009412.1:5825-26781 GCA_011419295.1 Clarias macrocephalus | reverse complement strand
CTCTCTCTCTCTCTCTCTCTCTCTCTCTCTCTCTCTCTCTCTCTCTCTCTCTGTCTCTCTCTCTCTCTCTCTCTCTCTCTCTCTCTCCCTCTCTCTCTGTCTGGTGTCACCCACGTGATGTCTGGTTCCTCTCAAGGTTTCTCCCTCACGCTGTCTCAGCTTCGTCACATCCGACACCGATAACGCTATGAAATTAGTAATCTGTACGTGTAAAAAGGGTTTGTGATCAAAAGTGCAGTATAAATAAATCTGATTGAGTCGTACAGTTGAGCCGCCATTTTGAAAATAATGCACTTTGTGTAGCGGCAGCCGTCTGCAGCACCTGACAGTCTGAGGCTCACAAGTGTCATGTAGTGTCATCTTAATAAAAGTGACGTTATATAGCCATAGTTGTACTACAGCTGGATTCCTCATTTTCACTTAGCATGTGTTTATTTATGTGAATTTAAACCCCGTTAGACAGCTGGATAGATACATTATTGATCTGGAAGTAAAGTCCATGTTAGTGATGATTCTGTCTCTTGTTGAGACTCGACATCCTCGCTTGCTGTCTTTCTGTGATCAGATCATCTATCAAGATTGAGCGGTTTGTGTTTGGACTTAACACCGACCCCTGCAGTTTTCCTAATGAGTGTACAGCATATTGTGCAGATTTGCAAGAAAACCTGAAGATAAGAAAAGGATCTCAAGGTCATCGCTCCACCGCGGCGGTTCTGCTGTAAACTCCCGTCCCGACACGGTTCCTGGCTGCCACTTCACGAGGCTCTGGTATATGTGAAGCAGTAAAGTTGTCACTCGTTATGGGAAGTGATGTCCTTTATCAGAGGAGATCAGAGGGTTCTGGGTGCAGCGCGAACACTCCGGCCCGGGTTTATTTATGGGAACTGGCTGTTTGTGTCGGAAGAGATGAGATGACAAAGCAGCTGGTGAGACGCTGCTGACTCAACTTACAGTCTGCACTTACATTCACCACACACGGACACTTTTACACACCCAGAGTCGTATCTAGCGTCTGTTTCATTTTACGCAGACATTATTAGCTTGATATTTTACAGACAGAGAAGTGTGTCAACATTTATTCATGTCATAGCACCGTTTTAAAATAATATATAAACGAAATAAGTACCAGGTCTAATCAGATAAAACATCTTCCAGTGTTTCTGTGGCTTATCATCCTCATGTTTATATACATCACATTAACACCCCGTCAGTCTTCATATTCACCCCACATGTAGCGATTTCTAGATGATTTGTACAGTACAGGGCTGTGAAAAAGGATTTGATTTTTTATAGGTTTTGCAAGAATATTTATATATATAAAAAAAAAAACGTCCAAACCTACCTGGCCCTATGTGAAAAAGTAAATGCCCCCCTAAACATAATGAACTGGGTGTGCCGTCCTTGGGAGCAACAACTGCAATCAAGTGTTTGTGATCATAACTGGCTCTTTCACGTCACTGTGGAGGAATTTTGACCCGCTCTTCTTTGCAGAATTGTTTTAATTCAGCCACATCGGAGGGCTTTCAAGCCTAAGCGGCCTGTTAAAGGATCTTGATCGGATTGAAGTCCAGACTTCAAAACCTTAATTTTGGACTTGCTGGTGTATTTGGGATAATTGTCCTGCTGCAGAACCCAAGTGTGCCTGAGCTTGAGGTCACGAACTGATGGCCGGACATTCTCCTCCAGGATCTTCAGGCAGAGCACAGAATTCATAGTTTCCTTGTCCAGGTCTTGAAGCGGTAAAGCCCCAGACCACCACACTACCGCCGCCATGTGTGACTGTAGGTATGATGTCCTTTTTATGAAATTTATGGCGCCATTTTTGCCCCGAGTCTCTTTCTTATTGTTGAATCCTGAACACTGACCTTAACTGAGGCGAATGGGACCTGCAGGTCTTTAGATGTTGTTCTGGGATCTTTTATGAGCTCTTGGAGTAATTTTGGTGGTCCAGCCGCTCCTGGGAAGGCTCAACACTGCTCCATGTGTGGATCACGGCTCTCAGCATGGTTCACTGGAGTCCCAAAGCCTTAGACATGTCGTAGTAACCCTTTCCAGACTGATACATGTCAATTACTTTGTTTCTCATCTGTTCTTCAATGTTTAAATTTCACTCCAGTTCTACAGGACCAGTCTCCACTCAGGGCTGTAAGTGTAAAAGTGCACTTAAGGTAGCTTTTTGTGAGCTTTATGTGCTCTGACAAAGCAAACAAAAGACACCATTTCCTTGCAGTCTTCATGTTTTTTTTCTTCTTCTCTTTGCACATCAGATTTCCTGAGATGGGAAATGGCGTTATTAGAACTTGCAAATTGCATCTTACAAAATACCAGCGATGCATCTTACAAAGGACTGCAGCGTTACTCTGTGCTTACCTGATCCGCAGCGCTGCTCAATTTTCTCTGGGTGCATTAAGGGTTTAAGCATGTGCAGAAAAACACACACACACACACACACACACACACACACACACACACACACACACACACACACACACACACACATTACAGACCATGAGAGTGAGAGTTTTAATGTACAAATACACACTGAAACTCTGAAAAACAAACTCGTATTATAATAGTAACTTAGGCATAATGTTTCAAGTGTTTCTTTTCACTTGATTCATTAATATCCTCATTTAGTCCGATCTGTGTCCTTCATCTGCCTCGAAATGTTCAATTGCTGCAAATTGCATTGTATTCCAACCTCTCTTAGTAAAAATGTAACTCCTGTAACACGGCCCGTGGCGTGTGAACTCATGAACACCCCTTACACACTCTGATCCGGTCTGAAATGGCACACAGAGAGGGTACACCTGAACATTACCTGCTCAGTGGGATTATTGAGGGAATATTAAACTGCATTTAAACACAGACACTGATGTTGGGTAAAATGGATTTAATCACAAAAAACGCGACATGTCACGCTGAAACACCAGAGCCCTTTCCAATTAGCATAAATAGCCATGCGGACATGGTACCAGGCAGTGAAAGCCGCCGGAGACCATTAAAGCCTTACAGCACTAGGGTGAGGATCAGCTGCGTGAGCAGTGCTTCAGGTCAGTGTCGAAAAATAGGTCAAGACTGGATCTGACTTGATCGTTATAAATAACACATTTTCTTCTTTTGAAACTGTTCAGTTCTTCATCTGCTTGTGTGTTTTGGGTTGTTGCATCACTCAGCATTCATGGAGCTGATGGAGCGCTACCCACACTTTCTCCCGTGAAAGTTCTCCATGCAGTCTTGAACTCTTCATTGCCTCAGTGGCTGCAGGCTCTCCAGGCCCCGAGGCAACAAACCATCAAGCTTCCTCCTCCACCTGGATCTGAAAACTGTCTGATCAGGACCTGAGACAGAGCAAAGTTCACATGAAAATACTTCTCTGAAGAAAAGCAGACTCTGTCAGTAACCAAAGTGTGTGTGTGTGGTGCGTGTGTGGTGCGTGCGTGTGCGTGCGTGCGTGTGTGTGTGTGTGTTTTATGGAGTCTGACTCCATTTAGTCTTCAAGCATGTCGTTAGCCCAGGCGTTCACGTCCGTATTATAACCTGCAACAGGAAGATTTGGACAGCGTTCATGTGTTAATCACAGGTGCACTATGACTCTGGTCGTCATGGCGACGTTAGCATTGGATGTATGTTGACATACGGTACAGCACTATTCGCTTTACTGAGGTTATATATCAGCAGACCATAATAATCATCTGTTTAAAACACTGCTATTACACTGGTCCATTCTAAGTGCTTCTCGGACGAAAGTGGGCGGAGCAATATGCATTTGATTATCTTTATATTCCTCATTAGTTTGATTGATTCTTTCAACTTCTGCGTAAACAAAAGTCCTGAGTGTTACACTATAACACAGAAGGTGACCCACAATAAATATGTTAAAGAAAGGATTTATTACCCATCAATATTATTCAAAAGAGCAAACGGCATGGATACATTATTTTGGCACAACACATTCTGCACATATCCGACAGGGGCACAGATCAGGTAACCGCAGAGCGCAAGTTTAAATATCAGGAGATAAACACGAATGTGGTTAGGAAAAGGTTCTCATAATCAACATGAACTGTAGGAGATGCTGAATAAGAGCTAAATGTGATGTGATTCTAATTCCCAGTAGGGCTGGAAATAGACATGTTTGGCACATATCCGGTAGCCCCGTGCTAGAAAATCTACAAACTAAACTAAACTAAAACTATAGAAAATGAAACATGTGATACAAAATACAAATGTATACATGAAAAATTCTATAATAAAAAGCAAAATAAACACTAAATCATATAAAACTTATGGGCAGTTCCCATTTTCATGATTTTTGCTTTGAACCAACTCCGGCAGGATTTGGCATCATTAGCTCCGGCACAGCTACAGCTAAAACAAATTACAGCGGCGCTCTGGGAAGGCGTGGAAAAGCAGACGATTTGGTCCAGTAATGACACGGATAATGCAGAGTACTTACAATTATCTCTAAGATGCACTACTACAGCAGAGAAATACACACTACGCGCAAAGGTTTTTGTTTAGTGATTTATTTTCCACATTCTACAACACTGGAGGTTTCAAAACTATAAAATAACACATATGGCATTAGGTCATTATGTAACAACAACATCAGTCAGTCGTTATTTATAAGACCTGAAGGTCGGCTGGTCTGGATCGGTTCCTGTAAGAACAGTATTGTGTCGAGTGTGTGTGTAAACCCCATCGAGCTCCAGGATGAAACTGTCTCTCATGAAGACCTTCCCAGGACAGCGAGACCAAAACTTACTGCTGCAGAGGAGAAGCTCATTTAGAGTCACCAGCCTCAGAAATCACCAATTAACAAGCAGCACCTCAGATTAGAGCCGTTATGAAGCTTTACAGAGCAGAAGGAGCAGATAAACATCTCAATATCAACTGTTCAGAGGAGATTATTGTGTGTTTTAGAGAAACGCCTTCAGTGTTGTTTTACAGTGTAGAGAGAAATAAACATCAGGAACGAGTCACGCCGCAGTTCTACTGTAGCTGCTCGTGGGCTTCGGCTAACCCGGACTACAATTAACTACAGAAGACCATCAACACTCATAAAGTTCACAGCAGCAATGGTGAGTCACTGTGAAGTCACTGAGGCACGGCCCGGAGTAAAAGTGGGGACTGGACAGAGAAAAAGAAGAGGTTTTAGGGAACTGAATTAAAATTGATTCTTGGCACACACACACACACACACACACACACACACACACACACACACACACACACACACACACAGTCTGATATACCGCGTGCTCCTCACTGTGTATGAGTGATTGCGAGACCTCACCTTCTGCACCGACGGCTCTGACGGTGGTGCAGGTCAAAGTTCTGTTACGTTACAGTTTTAATAAAACCCTCAGAAGATTGTTGATGCACTCAAGTTGTCTTTGTGGAAGGAGTCTCCAGTGTCAGGTGACACAATGTGAAGCCTAATGTTCAGTGTTGTGTTAATAAAGTGTTGACATGGAAAGACAGCAGTCTGGATTAATTCCCTGATTAATAATGGAACTGCAGCGGCTCCTGCAAAAGTGTTTATCGGTGCATCTCCACACTGGAAGGAATTCAACCTTTGGTCAAGTAAAAGAAAAATGCTGACCTGAGTGACTTTTAGCCAGGATAAACTTTTTTGAATTGTGTGTGTGTGTGTGTGTGTGTGTGTGTGTGTGTGTGTGTGTGTGTGTGTGTGTGTGTGTGTGTGTGTGTGTGTGTTTCTTTTTTTTTTTTACAAGCACAGTCACTGACCTCTGCCAGGAAATCCTAAAGTGAGCTTCTTGAAGCCGCCTAACGGAAAGGTCATAATTTGAATTTTGCTCACTGCGCTAGTTGCAGAAGTTATGAATGTGAAAACTCTGAAAGTGTCCTCTCTTACTGGAACACCACAGAGGAACATATGGCACAAGCTGTCTGCTGAGCGCGGGGACAAAATGCTACATTTGGCTCTGGTGATGGATGTCCTGCTGCATCTTGGACATGGCTCCACTGATCTCACGTCACTGCTGATATCTGCTTCATCTGGCTCGCTGTTCTTCGGTCTATCCTGGAGGGAAAGGCCGCGTCAGAGAGAATAAAAGGAAAGAATGGACAGAAGAAAATAATGTGGATCTCAGCCTGATTAAATATGAAAATAAGACAGGACTTTTCGCGTCTCTACCATGTAAAATCTTTGTTAACGGGGCTCCCACTAATCGGCTGTGACCGTACAGGTGCCTGTAGCCAAGTCCGCTTTAATGTGGTGAGAGCAGAACAGACATTGACAATCCCTGGCACAGTACAAAGAAATACTCAGACACTTTAAAGTTCCCCTTCTCCACATCATCATCATCATCATCATCATACATGAATTTAGATCAGACCAACTCCAGATCCCGAACACAGCTGATCACGTCAAGATGAATACAAATCACGAATTAGAATTGTTTTGTGGGTAAAAAGCAATCTCCCTCTGGGATTAATAAAGTTCCTTGACTTGAATTGTCGTTGTTCAGGGTTTGTGCTTGTGGGAGGTCAGAGCTACTCCTGCCTTCCCCATGTCAAGTGAGCAACTGATCTGTCCCGTGACCTGTTGGACTCCTTCCGGTGTTTGACCGCAAGGTTCCCAATCCACATCGGATTCGTCCCACCAGAGGACCTAGTTTTGGTTTTCATGTACAAGTGATAAAACATTCTTACGCTGTTGCACATCATGGCTATTAGTTTCTTTCTGAAGTCATGTCGTGCTCCATCTAGTATGGCCTAACAAGTGTAAGGTCACATGCTCCAGTCATGTTCGGTACAGGGCAGAGCAGTTGCTCACTCGTCATGGGGAAGGCAGGAGTAGTTCTAACCAAACACAAGCACAAATCCTGAACAAGAACAACACCGAGGCTCTTTCAGAGGTCTTTCTGGGGTGTGCGTTGAACAGCAGAATCGAGCAGATCTTCCTGGGTTTGTGATGAAGGAGGCAGGGATGCTGACAGTCATGGCCAATAAAAGGCCTACTCCACAAACCGGCGCTAGTTGTGTCCTCTTACAGCTGGACTTGTTGGCTTCTGACATGACATGACTGTTGATGTGGCTGACATTGTGGATGACTGCACTGTATTTGTGTTGAGGTTTTTGGTCTCAGTGTCTAGGAATAAAGTGGCCTCACACAGTAAAGAATGCATGGATGAGAATTTCTTGCTCTGGCTGCTTTCTTGATGAAACCCAGACTGGCAAGACACAGGACACTAGAGTGCTCAGGCCGTCTCGTACGTCTCTGTTGGTAGTTGCTGTTGCAGTGGTCTCTGTGGTACCTGCCTTGTCCTTTGACCTCTCGTCTCCTTTTCGGCGGTGTTGACCTTTGAAATTCCTTGAACTAATCATTATGTAAACACCTCGCATGTCTCCTCTGACACGTCTCGCATGGGCTCCTGTGATCACACCTTCTGGTCTGATGAAGAGTCCTCAAACAGCCAAAGCAAAACCTTTCTGTGTGCACAAACCTGACGTGACCTTGAGCTGTCTTTTCAAGGTCGTTTATAGCTGTGTCAATTACTCGATGACTGTGTGAAGAAGAAATGTGAAGCCTTTTTTTTTCCAAATATAGACTTCAATTTGCATCAAAATAATTGGATTAGCATTTAAAATGATCCAAACTTTAACTTAAAAAGCATTGAATAATTTATCCTTTAGATAAGAAAACGCTTTCGCATCAGTGTAGTCCTCTTTAAACTTCACGTAATTTGTCTTTTAGGCGTGGTCACTTTTTTTCCCATAAAAATCTTACTTTCACCTTATAACAATGTGCTTTTCCTTAACAGTTTGTAAGACCCAGTGTGTGAGACTGATGGACCTTTGCCCTTAGCTGTGCAAACTAAACCCCTCCTCCCACCACCTTGAGGAGGAGCACGTCCTGCCTTTGGCTAGAGGCGTTGCATTTTCAGCACTCTCTAATCACTGTCACTCGCGAACCCTGTGCCGACAGCGCGCTATGGGCTTTGCTTATCTCATGCTCTAGATCTTCACTGCATCGTTCCCTGCTGCGGTCTTGTCGTCTCCCCTACTCGTGTTGAGCGGGTACGTTCTCACGGCAGCTCTTTCCACAACAACGCAGACACAGATTGGTTCTTTGAAACCAATTTAGCATTTAGCATTTATAGCTTGGATAAATCTTGTTTCTGTAGTTTATCCATGGCTTAGTCACACTGTGAGAAATGTGTTTGTGAATTAACAACAAATCCATCAGCAAATAAGTTCATAATGTTAAGAAAATAAATAGAAACGGTGCTTAGCATGAACATGAAACAAGAGGCATTGTACAAGGAGAATGAAACTGCATGAACATGAGCTTTGTCAGGCTCAGGGTTGTTCACCTCGTCTCCCTCGCACCATTTCCCCTTCATGTGGAAGATTCTGCCGCCGGACAGCCGCCGACAGGCAGCCGCACTCGTTCAGCTTAACTCCACTCAGTGCTGGTGTGCACGAGTCAGATGATTCCTTTTCTGAGCCGTTGTGAGGCTGTCGTTCAGGGTTCGTGCTTGGTACAGTAGGAGCTACAGTACTCCTGCCTTCCCCATGTCAAGTGAGAAACTGAACTGCTCTGTAATGAACATGCATCATATGTTTTAGATTTACACCAAAGCCTGATGGAACGCAGCTTCTTGGAATGTTTAGGGCTGCCAAAGGTTTAGACCGTTTAGGACCTTACTTGTATTAATCATTATACAGACGTCTTGGGTGTCTCTTCAGACACGTTTCACATGACTCTCATTGGGGCAGAATGTGTGCAACAAGATGCTTGACTCTTTCACCAGATGAGCAGGTGACCCTAAAATATAATTTCGCTGTTACACATTATGGCTTCTCGTTTCTTTCTGAAGTGATGTAGTGCTCCATCCAGTGTATTAATCAGGTCTGGGTTGGTCAAGGTTAGAGCAGTAAAATCAAGCAGATCTGGGTTCATGACGAGGGAGATTGGGTTTGTTGACAGTGATGGCCAGTTAAAAGACCTACTGCACAATCTGGTTCGTCTCACATGTAGATTTGTTGTACACTTGAGGGCTCAGGCCGTCTTGTGCGTCTCTGTGGATAGTAGCTGTTGCAGAGGTCTATTTGATGTCTGCCTTTTCTCTTGACCTCTCGTCTCTTTTGGAGGTGCTGACCTTTGACATTCCTTAAACTAATCATTATGTAAACATCTTTCGCCATGTTTCACATGTGCTCCTGTGATCCCGCCTTGTGGCCTGATGAGCAGTCCTCAAACAGCCAAACCAGAGCTTTTCTGTCTGCACACATCTGACGTGATCTTAAGATGTCTTTTCAAGGTCGTTAATAGATGTGTGAATTACAGTGTAGTTGGAACTTGTTTCACTCTATAACAATTTTTCCTTAAGGGGGTTAAGTTCTGCTTAAAACCTCACTCACTCATTGTCTATACCGCTTTATCCTTTATCCTGGAGCCTACCCCAGGAGACCAGGCACGAGGCAGGGGACACCCTAGACAGGATGCCAATCTATCACACACATTCACACACTATGGGCAATTTTTCTCTAAGTACCTGGAGGAAACCCACCAAGCACAGGGAGAACATGCAAACTCCATGCACACAGAGGCAGGAATTGGACGGGAATCGAGCACGTACCCTGGCGGTGCACAGCGACAGTGCTAACCACTACACCACTGTGCTGCTTCCCCCCCTTTAAAACCTTGTGATGTAAAAACCACAAACACCAGCACGATAAATTCCAAGCTGAACCTCTCGTCACACAACCTTCGCTTAACAAGAGCATGGCTTGGCTTTGGCTCGAGGCGTCGCATTTTCAGCACTGTCTAATCACTGTCCCTTGCTAACTCACGCTATGGGCCCTGCTTCATGTCGTCACTCCCACCTGCGTCGAGGCACGGATGGGTCCTTTGAAATGGGCACTTATAGCTCGGGTAAGTCTTGTTTCTGTGATAAATCCATACTTGAAATATGTTTATAATTGAATATAGTCCAAGAATAGTCCAAGAAATTCTATAATATAAAGACTATAAACAGATGAAATACAAACGGCGCTTAGCAAGCACATGAAACAAAAGGTATCTTACAAGTAGAACGAAACACCTTGTAGGCGGCTCATGATGAAAAGAGGTTCTTAAGTCCTTGAGAGTCCCTCTGACTGTCGGCTTTGGCTTCAAGCATCAATAATTATAACTTAGACTGCAGCGTATCAGGGGTTCCTGAGAGACATCAGCTCACCAGTGTCTGTGTAGCGTCTCGCTCGCTCCTCCTTGTGCGGTTTCACTAAATCTCAATCATATTACAGCGAGACGCGTTATTTCATACCCTGCTTCCTTTCAGCTTTAACAAATGTACTGTAACAAATGAGCTTACAGGACAACAAATCGCATATTTACATTTTAACCCTACATCTAATAAATGACTTATGGATTCATTGTGTGTAATTATGGACTCTATTATAAACCAGTTATCACTTCGCATCATGAGCACTTGTGTGAATGTTGCACGGCTGCACTTGCAGGACAGCAGCTGATTTTCATTCAAATATCTCAAACAAAAGCTGCGCAAAATTTCATTTACGGAGCCGCGTTAACCGACTCCAATTCCTTATAACCGATGGGATTCTCCTGCCGCCGCGTCACATTTTTTCGCTCCTATTTAGAAGAGGAAGTTGTTTATTTGAAATGGAATCATCGTCCTGTGACCTCGATTACAGCGTCACTCAGCTTCGCCTTCAAAAATATGTGAAACCAAGTGAGAAATTTGTGCTTCTTCATTCCTTCATTTCATTATGACTGTCATATTCAGGGTAATAAAAGCGACGCATGCTGGCTGATTGCCTAGTGAACTGGTGCTATGGCGTAGTCCCATCATCAATCATCATGCATTTAATAAATTACCTCGGCGCTGATTACTCTGATTGTGGCCTGATTCACCGTGGCGTCCCAGAGAAAGTGAGAGAGTTTAATATAGGCACTGTGGGCTTTTTTTCTGGCCAGCTTTAGCGAAGTGACAGCTCAGACACCCACTGCACAAGACCCTCATGCCGTATATATATATATAGTCTGGTGTGCTGCTCCGTGCCAATCACGCCGGACTAATTTTAACTCGGGTCCACGGAGAATCCGCAGATTCCGAGGTGCTTTTTCTCTTGACTGACACCGGCATCTCCAGCGTGGGCGGAGCAACCTCTTGGACCGTTTCCATCCATATTTTTGACACTGTGGCACCCACTGAAACGTGGCAGCGTAATTGATGGGCGCCATAAAGATTTTCAAGGTCGTTAAGCATCTGTGGAGGGAAGGTGAGATACCTGCGAGGTAATCTGAGTTAGCAATAATCACCGGGCAGAGGAACTAGATCCAGTGCAGATCAGGAAGCTGTCCTTGACACACTCTTGCAGAAATAACGCCTTCAGACTCCACGTTTCCTTGTCGCCGGGGTCAGGTGGATTTTTTTTGGTGAACATGAAGTACAGAGGTGCAGAGCTTCTCAACATTGTGCTCTCGATGGCAGTACTCCAGCAACAAGACATTACGTCATTATTTTACCCCATGGATCGTCTTCTCTGGTGAGTTTTGTCACTGTGAGCGGCTCAACCTTCTCCGTTACACAACGCAGGTCTCTCTGATCGTACCGTAGGCCTGTGCTGTTACACTGCTTTGGAGGAATGGATGCATGCGTGGTGGATTAAACTCTGTAATTCCTCCTAACCATCACCAATGTGTGCAGGTTTTATGACTTTATTTTACTCATATTTGTGTCCACGTATCAAATCAGTCCTGATAGCGTAACGCCAGAGCACAGCCATGGGCGTCGCCAGGCCATTTATACCGGGGTGGCCAGGTTAGTCAGGGCGGGGCTAATATATATATATGTATGTATATTATAAAGTGCGTCAGTGTAATGCATTCAATATTATCACCTAACTGTAGCTAATATTGAACAAAAAAAATGTCTTTTTGCTTCCCTCATAATGTGGCTAGTTCAATTAGCTCTCTAGTAGCTGTTAGCTTATTGGGTTGGACTACACAGTGAACTTTAGCTCAGTTTTAAACTGTTATATTGTGTATTGTTACTCACGATAACATGCATTATTTACTGTTAATATTAATGTCTGACGACCATCCAGAAATAAACTTCCCATAGTAACTAATAAGCTTCATGAATGAAGATAAACTGGAGTCGGATTATGAAACCTAACCTGGAGTGGAACTGACTCTCGTACGGCACTGACATGGTCCGTGTATTCAGTATGACACTGTGTTCCATTAAACTAGAAACAGGATTGAATGAAAAGTTCTACAAGGTTGAGCAGGTGAAGGTCTTTAGATGTTCCAGTAGGTGTGGGCGTCTTAACAACTGAATAATAAGGAGGAGTGAAGTGAAGTGATGTTTCCAACATGACAGTTATAGAAATCGTTATTCTAGTTGTAGCGAAGGCGAGACCGGCGGTGAACCCCAGCACGTTGTGGTGTTCTGTTACTACCATTTCATTTAGTTCAGGGCTCAGCGTTTATCTCGACTGATTCTCTTCTCTGTGACGGCGATGCCTTCGGCGACTCTGTTATTTTATTAGCTTCATAAGGCAGTTTATTGATTCTATTTATTAAATGCTTTGTTTGTAATGACTTGTCAACAGCTTTATAGCTTAATGTGTACAAAACCAATTATCGCAGTGTGTGTGTGTGTGTGTGTGTGTGTGTGTGTGTGTGTGTGTGTGTGTGTGTGTGTGTGTTTATTGTTTTACGTTCGACTTTAATGAACTTTTCCTAACTTTTCAATGTCATAATCAGAAGATAAAGGAGAAGCTCCACCCTGAATCCGCATGGCTGGTTCGATGATTCTTTCATTAAGCAGGTTGATGGCAATAAATAAATTCTTACATGAATAAACCTGTTATACTGTATGTTCCTGCTCGCAAGCGTTGCTTTTGTCTTGTAAAGTGGAAACCTGTTAGAAAGCTGTGCTGAAGTCCAGGATGTGCCGCGGGTACGGAATTAATACTGCATGCCAAATGTGAAAGCAGTTTTTGTGGCACTGGGCCAAGTCATCACTAGCGGAGATGATGTAAATGCCAGGTGACGTAAGTGCTGGGTTTCTCGGTATTTATGCACCGTCAGCCTTGTGTACTGAGAGCTGAATCAGGTAATCATTCATTAATTATGAAATGCAGTAAGAGTGACTACGACTTACACTCACGTTTCTACTCATGAACTGACATGGTTTAGAATCACAGTTGTCTTTTGTCTGGATTCTGCAGTTATAAGTATGGAGTGGATGAAATGTTTTTTTTTTTAACATTAATAGCATTTGGCAGATGCCCCGATACATCTGAGCAGTTGTAGTCAGTTGTTGAATAGTCCACTACCACTGAACTACCCGTACCCCAGTGATCTCATGCTAAATCCCCCTTCGCTAGGAACCCCTGCACTAGAACTGTAACCTAATCTTCCATAAAGCCATGAGTAGCATCACCTACTGATACCTTTTCCAACACAATTTATAGACTTTATAGTAAACAGGTCCAAATTTGAGTTTAAACGCAGCGTACAGCGGACATCTGCACTTCCACAGGAGTAAAGTTCACTTCCGCGAGCACAGCTAGGAGGGAGCGCGGCGTCCCGATGGGGAACGATCCCGCGCGCTTTGAGTCGCAGCCGTTTGGGGAGCGTTACGGTCGTACCCCAGTGATCGCTCTCACACTGTGTTTATTTCAGGAAAGGAGTTAGTCCAGAAGTTTGAAAGTCATTTCCTTTTCCACAGGCCAGTTAGCATCCACGGAAGCGTGACTAGCCGGGTTCTCCGAGGACTCCGTGCCGAACAATAACAGGAAACATAATTTCCTAATAAGAGCATGGGGTGCGATATGCTAATGTAGACATTATCTGAAGTGTGAACATTGCCACTGTCTGAACCTTTTGCTCTGTGCATAATGAGAGCCTGAGAAAGAGCTGAGAACGTTCTCTCTCTCATCGGCCCAAACAATAAGCCAGCTTTAAGTGCAATAACTTTAATAGGCTTAGACAAAATAGAAGCCAAATCATGTTACCATGGATTGAAGCAAATTACAGTAAAAGTCCGCGATCGCTAAGTAGCTAATATCCCAACTTTGATGGGAAAGTAGCTAACTCTGGTAACTCTTTTCTAATTCTCTGTCATATGAAGACGGTTCACACATTCTCATTACTGTACTCGACAGGATATTGGTGTAAGGCTAATAATAAGCCTGTGTGGTTTGTATTCCGTAGCCATTCTCTCGCTGACGCTGCTCAGATCCTGTGCACCTGTTTCCACAGATATTTCTGTGCTCTCGTTCGCGATGCCGTGCGAGATCAGACACCAGAAAACACACGTCCCTGTCCATCTCCAAAACAACATGACTGTATTCCGGGCTCTAACTTTCTCTGCCTACCGAGCTCCGCTTTTAACTTCGGAGCGAGTTCAAGCTTGAAAACTTGGGCTGCGTCCACTGCCAGGTTCTGAAACGCCTCCTGCCTCGCCGTATGCGGTGCTGGCTAATATCGCGGCAGAAACTGTCTGCTTTAGTCACAGGCCTTCCTTTTTTAGGAGATGGGAGCAGGTGTTGAAGCTCATTCGAAAGTGCGACTGAAGCCTCCTCCACTCGCCGTCATGGGAATCGGTACCGCATCCGGTGAGCTCATTGCTGAAGGAGGAGGATTTGGCAACCGCTCAGGAATACATAAAGAGAGAGAGAGAGAGAGAGAGAGAGAGAGAGCAGATAATGACTTTGGCTCTTTCAAGTTTTGCTTGAAATTGTGAGACCATTTTTAAAAGACATTACTTTTATTTAATTTTCAAACTTTTTAAACTTGATTCATTTCAAAGTTTAAACTTGAACTGGGGCGTGGCCATGCTTCATCATGACTGAAGTGTCGCTTCTCTGACACGCCCTCACTGCAAAAAATTACATCTTAGCAAGTTAACTATTCTTGCATTTTGCCAAAAGTGTCTATAAATTCTTAAAATAAGTTTACAACAAAGCAAATATGAGATTATTAAGAATATTTCTAGTCAAACGTTACCTAGTCAAAAGGAAAAATGTCTTCTTCTATTGGCAGGTAATTTTGTTTCTCTTAGAAAATACATTTCTAAAAATCCTGAAATTCTTTGCCAATAGACATTTTTGCTTGCTAGCTTAGAATCTCAACAGAATTTGATTAGTAATAAGCTGAATCGTCTCGTATTTGGTCTGTTGTAATTTCATTTGAAGAAAGTGTCGACACATTTAACTATATTTTCAAGGTATGTGCACTTGCTGAGATACTTAACTTGTACATCTAAGATCAAATCGATCTATTTTATTTACTTGATTGTTTTAAATAGAAAAATCTATATTTTTGTTGGGTTTGGAGCTGATATGAAACAGAAAACACTAAAAGATGTTGACCAACATGCGACTTCAGTTTCATTACCTGAAGTTATTTCTCGAGCTCAGTTTATACATGAGAGAGAAAATCCCCCCTTAATCGGTGACAGATTGAGATTAAAATCCTGACTAAAGTTACTCCAGCTAATCGCGTCTGAATAAGGAAGGCTCCGCTCTCTGCCTGTCTCGTCTGGAACTTTATCCTGATCTTTCTCTTAATTTTTTAACACAATAGAAAGATCTCTATTAATGTTCATCCGGAGGATTGAGCGCTGCAATCTCACACCTATTATCGAGTCCCTTGCTCATTTGTTCTGAGCAGCGCAGAGCCACGCTGCGCCTGAGTGGGTTGAAGCCTTTAAACTGCTAAAGTCACACATCTACAGTCGGGGACGGATCAAAAGCCTGCGACGGCGCCATCTGAGCTACTTTCATTAAAACAGCCTCACAACAGGTCGTGTCGCTAATTCTGACTACAGCAAAGGAGAAGAACAAAGATGAGCGGAATCTACAAAGCGTTTCATTAGATACACATATACTACACTGTCACAAGAAACACGCAGATCTGTTTCATGCCATCATTCGTGCTTTGTCTGACAAATGAATGCTCTCTAGACTCTAATCTATTAGCCATAGTGTGTAAAACATACATGCGGGCGGTTCTATTGTGTGGCTCTAATCTTTCATTCCTCATGAATACATTAATATGATGCCGAGACTCGCGGGTCTAATCACCGAGGCGTCTTCCCGTGTGAGATGTTATATATCCCGTGTTTTGATCCGTTTGCTTCGTTTGATGTCCGGTTCAGACGGCCGGGGTAACTCGGGGGTTAAGGCCTTGGACTGATGATCGGGACGTCCCCAGAACCCCAGCACCTCCACCCTGGCACTGTCGGGCCCTTAAGCGAGGCCCTCGACTGCTCCTGTGTGTAATGAGACAAAATGGAAGCTGATGTAGCTAAAAGTGTCTATTAAAATGCCATTAATGTTATAGTACTTCATGTGACTGAACCAGTCTGAGGATATATTTATTGATGGAAACTTCAAAGCACTTGTGTAAGTCACTCTAGATAAGAGCTTCTGCCAAAAGCTGTAAATGTAAATGGTTTCACAATGCACAAAAAAAAAAATTTACAAATAAAATAAAAGAGTAGATGATGATCATCTGAGTGGTGTGTGAAACAGAAGTGGAATGTTTTAGTTCTTTTCCTATAACAGCGTGTCCCGAAGTGCGGTACGGTTAGAACAAGACTCCAAGGCAGGTTCGATTCCCGCCTCTGTATGTTGTAGGTTCTGTCCGGTTCTTAAACCGGGTTCTAGACCGTCAGTGGATGAAGAGGCTTGGAGTCGAGTGATGACGCTTGAGGGCTGATGACTAATGAGCATCTTCCAGTAAGGTTACTGGTCTAGCTGTGGAAATTAAGAGCCATAAAATAAGCAAAAAAGGGGAGGTCAAAAAGCTCAAACGTGGGTGTGGACTATGATAACTATTTACTGTAGGAAGAAATCCAGTTTCCCAGTCTGAAGACCCTGCACCAGTTAATGATCAGCCTCAGTGTGTACGTGAGAGTGAGGAAATGCCCGGAACCCGCGACCCCTGGGCTTGTACGCCGCTCCTGACCCTGATCCTGCACATCAGACTTCAGCGTGTGCTAATCGCAAGACAATGATTTATTTTTATCCTAGCGTAGCCCCCGATGTCTCCTTCTCTCAAATGTATCATATCATTTCAGCGCTGCAGATTTTACGCCAGTAGCTTTATGTTCTCTAGTTGTTCTCTTCATTTGCATTTAGACACGAGGCTCAATCCCAGTGAAACGCTTACGCCTCGTCGTGTTTATTAGAGTAAAGAGCGTTCTGTATCATGTTCTCAATATACGGATAGCCGAGTATCTCTGGGAACTGCAGCCAAACAGAAGGAGCATTAACGGCGGAATGTAATTGATGGTGGAGGGATTAGCTTCAGCTGATTAGCATCGCTGATGAACCTAGGAAATAGAGAAAGCTGTGTATACGGTGTGTATGTTCACATATGATATTCTAACAGAGTTTATGTTGCATTCTAAAATCTTGCGTTTCTCACACTCAGTAAAGTTCCACATTAGCGCCTTCGGTATCGATCCAGATCCAGTGAGGACACAATCCTTCCCCTATCAGGAGCCGTGGAAAAGTCTGTCTGGCACGCGGTATGACGTCACTCTTCATCCGAAATATCAATAATATTAGGCGTAGCATGAAGGGTGACGTCCTAATTGTGTTCTCCTTGTGTTTAATGGTGGCAAACTAACTAGGCGCACACTGCCACCTGCTGTACCGGAGAGTGTAAACACGCAATTAAACACGCAGGGAAAAATATAATAATGTGAGTGCTGGCCAGCGGGGGAGTGTGTGTGTGTGTGTGTGTGTGTGTGTGTGTGTGTGTTAGGGGGATCGCACAGTACAAATCAAACGTAATTTGTGTGAAAGGTCCCTTAAACCTCGTCACATTCACTTCTTCTCAGGATTCTGTAGTTCGTGTCGGACTTTACTGGGCTCGCCATTCACACACACACACACACACACACACACACACACACACACACACACACACACACACACACACACACACACACACACACACACACACACAGCACAGCATGAAGTTGACTATCCTTGTAAAGTACAAGCGTTAAAATAAAAGTTTATGGATGAAAAATGATTAAAGGTCTGGTGTTACATTCCTTATTGAGCGACATTTATAATCACGTTGCTGTGGTTTGTGAGGAATAAACTGTTCAGTCCACATCACCTCAACACAACACACCAGATACATAAAGCAGAGGGAACATGGGGTGTAACAGCCCACCGGGCCCACCTGGCCCACCCTGTGTTTATGTGAGATCGAAGGTGTGTATCCTGATAAATCACACATCATTACGTTTCACAGTCTGTACAATCCATCACCTCACTGAGGAAACTCTGATATCAGGCAAACACACACACACACACACCTTCGACGTGCGAGGCGGCCCCGGTGCTATTCCGCCATGTTGCTTCTTGTTGATAATATCTGCAGCATATTTAAGGTTTAATCCAATCATGATGGTCATCTTGGACTTAGAGAAGTGAATAGATTTAGGAATGTATGCCGAAAGAACCTACACACCGGACTGGGGTCCCGCAGCTCTTTTATAGACTGTGGACGACAGCGAGACAGGAGGCGATTGTCCGTGTCCAGGCGTGGTGTGTTATGGTGCCCCGGCCTGTCCCTGTACATACCGGAGCTGTCCAAGGTGCTGAATGCCCGCTGTGTCTGCCTTTTCCTGTTCGAGCACGGAGGCGTCCAGTGTGAAGAGGTCCTGGCTTTCAGCCGCCTGTCACATTTGTTAGAAAACGTTCCTCATTTTTATAATTGCTAATAAAGTGTTTATCAAATTAACATATAAAGGTCTCTGTTTCATGACATTAGCAAATAAAACACTGGCTCTAAAACTTGTACCCCATGCTGTAGTAACACACACACACACACACACACACACACACACACACACACACACACACACACACACACACACACACACACACACACACACACACTCACACAAAGGCTTTATTTGGAGCAGCACACACTCATGTGGTTGTGTGTTCCAGGCTCTGACCCCTGTTTCTGCATCAGTGAGTGAAACACGATGTAATCAGATGTGACGTTTACTTTGGAGGCGTTTCTTCAGAGGTGTTCGGGGTTTGGTTAATCCTATTACAGAGACAGGAGCGAGCTTGTTATTAATATGAGGAAAGACAATGGCATTTCAGACACAATTAACACAGTGCACAGAAGACGGACGAAGGACAGAGCTCCGCCCCGCTCGCCGGATAATAGACACAGACGGCGCTGAGGGCAGAAAGTAAACTTCCAGGAGTTTTTCCTGATCGCTTCACCTTATTTTTCATTTATTTTATGGTAATCTGTCTCTCAGGCCAGTAGAGACGTTACTGTCATTTTTTTTTCTCTTCCAGTAACTCCGCAGCTTTCCATCCAATTACCTGAGCATCAGCAGTGGAGTTTTCCTCCTGAACTCGCTCTCTCACTGCATCACTGTCTGCGAGGAGACGAGACGCACAGCCGCTGTTTAATACACATTCATCCAAAATCCCAGCCAATATTTCACTTTCACCAACATTAACCACTAATAAAACTCCCCAGGGTTGGGTCTGCAATTTTTCCTAATTATGCTTTTATTTATTTTTGGGTGCAGTGCAGGGAAGGGGGAAGGTGGTCATCCTCAGGGGGGGGGGGGGGGGGACTTTAATGCCAGAGATTAAGCATTAACAGAAACCTATTATACAAAAATATTTTTTAAGTCCTGTTTACAAAAGAAGTTGATTTTAGTCATTTTTTAAATATTTGGACAGGCCGGGGTTTAAACTAGCATGTTTAATGTGACCTCATATAAGAAGAGCCCCTCCCCCTCCCCCCGCCTTCATGCTCAGCTCTGCTTGCCTATGGTGGGCGTGGCTCAGCAGGAGCTCATTTACATACACAGTGAAACAGATTTAATGCGTTTACTTTAGATAATCAATGCATTACCATCTTTCAGTTAAATTTATTCATTTATTAATTTTTACTTTTAAATTTACTTTAAACTTTTACATTTTAATTCAGTTTACACACCAAATCTTGACTTCCTTGGAATTTGCAGTAAAAAAATAAAAATCAAAACTCAGTGGCCGAGTAGAAGATTAGCATTTTATAGAGCAAGAAAACATGACACATGACTTTAAAGGCTTCTCTCAAGGTCAAATGTGAATATCATCCGAGGACAGACTTATTTAACATGTACGGAAGGAGTCTCCAGTGTCAGAGCTCTGGCACAGTCCGAGGTGAAGCTGTAACTTTCTGTTCTGGGACAGAGGCGTGAAGTGCAGCGTTATACAGACCAGAACTTGAGCGGCCTGATGTGCCTGATGTGTTTCCAGCATGTGTTGGGACGATGCACATCTTCTCCCTGAACATATTCACTTGTTCAGTTATCCAGTGTGTGAGTGTGTGTGTGTGTGTGTGTGTGTGTGTGTGTGTGTGTGTGTGTGTGTGTGTGTGTGTGTGTGTGTGTGTACTGATGTTCAATGAGCCATTAAACAGGAAACAGGAGAGAGTGTGTGTGTGTGTTTGACATTTTCCGTTTTTGTTCTTCTGCTCATATTACACATTTTGCATAAAGGAGGAAAAACAAAATGACAAAAATGTCCTCTGTGGCCAAAAAGCAGGCTTTGCCTCCTCGCTGAATTTTGATTATGAATCTCACCACGTCCCGAGGATGAGTTTGTGCTTCTGCCTTTAAGGACCAGCCCTGGGAGGCAGAGCGTGACGATTCTGTCCTGACCCGGAGGCGAGCGTCCCTCGGGTGCTGGCTCGGGGGATCCCTCTCTCATTCACAAGTTGCTAATTGTGCCATTTTTCACGTCAAAGCGCTGCTTGAGACATAAGCTAGCTGTATTAATCATCCTACTGGAGAAAAAAAAGCGATCGAAAATAGAAGCTTTAATCATGTTTTCCCAGCGCGCGTCATTCTGTCTAATCCCTTCGACTCGACAGCATCAACGGCGAACCTGA
>JAAGKR010009411.1:18746-26782 GCA_011419295.1 Clarias macrocephalus | reverse complement strand
GGCTATGAACACATCAGAAGAGGAAAGGGGGGGGAAAGGGGGCGGCGCCGTTGCCGCCGCGGTGGGCGTGGCCACAGCCGGCTGAACAGCCGCCTCGCGGAGGGTCGCGTTCTCCTGCCGTAGCTCCGCCACCTCGCGGCGCAACACCGCGACATCCTGGAGCTCCTTACGGAGAAAAGCAACTTCACCACGAAGCTTATTGATCAGCTCGGCATGCTGGTCAACCACACCGCAGAGGCGGACAAACTCCGCTGGGTCTACTGCTTTGGGCTCAGTCATTCTGTCACGAGCGACCGAGGGGAGAAGACAAAAACCTTAGCAGGTAGCCCGTGTTGCGTGGACGGTAGACCCAAACGCGGAAGTAGCGCGAGCAGGCAGGATAACCACGCGTTTAATCTCAGAACTCTCTTACACGAAGAGCAAGGATTTACACAAATAAACCCGCGTTCTAGCGACACACACTCAATCGAGGAAGCAAACCGAATTGGTGAGTACTCACGTGAGAAGCGGTAACGCATCGGCGAAGGCATGAATGGAACTCAATGACTGAGCGATGTGACGCGCCATCTTGTTTCCTTTTATGCATTCCTGAAAGCGCGACCGTCTTATTTCCCGGTCCTCGTGCCGGTCGCGGAGTGAGTGTGCATGACATGGGGCTTTGTAAGAAAATGCTCTGCTCCCTGCTGTAGTTTTCATAATGCACAGTAATGACTGCAGCCTGCACCTTTTGATTGAAGTAGGCGTGGCGGCTTGTAAGACACTAGTGTTATGAACAGGCACTTAATATTGTTGATACATTTCAATAAAAATATTTGACAATGGAGTAATTATACTGATTAGTTTCAAGAACTACTATAATAATTTATTCCAACTCAATATTCTTTGTGTTTAACAACAATAACTTAAAAAATTAAGTAAATTGTCCTATGAAAAGAGCTCATGATGAATCGATAACATCAGAGACAAGAAGCGAGGACACACTGCTTTGAGAACGGACAAGAAGCACCTGAAAGACTCCTTAAAAATCCTGGTAAGTAAGCAGCTAGCATAAGTTAGTGAAATGATGACTGTGTCTGCATGCATACACAACTATACACAAGTAAACTTTCCGAACACTGTCACAGCCGAGCTTGTTTGTTCCAACCACCAAACTGCTCAGCTAAAGCACGGTTAATACAGATATTTAAAATCTGGGGTAAAAGGAGAGATTTATAAGTTTAGCACTGTGCAGCATGCACATGCAAGTTGGCTTTCAGTTGGGTTTTTCAGTATAGTTGGCCACGGTTGTGCCGCAATGTGACAATTTTCTTCCCCGACAAATGCAATGATTTTATGAGGTCCAGTGTCCGGGTTTTGGCACTGTTTAGGCAAAGCATGTCACGGCAGTACAGGATCTGCGCAGCTCCGCTGTGGCTCTCTCTCTCCAACTCTAACTGCGGTCAATGTGCATAATTATAATGTTGTTAAACACGAAGCATGTAGCAGTAGGAAACTGTTTGAAAAATGTAAAGGCATCAGCTTTGCGTCCAGCAGCAGTAAGACTGCAGAAAACACTGCTCTGTGTGCAGTACAGCTCCAGTCATGCCTTACAACAATAGACGTAGGCAGTTTAATTAGCAGTATAATACTGCTTAGCTTTATTTAAAAAATAGGACCTCAAAAGTCCTAAGTACAAAAGTACTACAAGTACTCCACAAACAAAACAACGTACCTAAACATTATTGAATTTGCCACTGATGAAAAAGTACAATGTTTCTCTTGAATTGTACAACACGAATTCCGGAAAAATTTTCATAAAATGAAAACCAAAATACTTTCAATTCATAATAAAACATAGAGAACATAACAAATTTTTAAACGGAGAAATTTTACAATTTTATGCACGAAATGAGCATAAAATTGGGTCTCAAAAATTGGGATGGAGGCAGTTGGGATGGAGGCATGTTTCCCCCATGTTGTAGCATCTCCTCTGCTTTTCAAAACAGTTTGAAGATGTCTGGGCATTGAGTTATGAGTTTCTGGAGTTTTGGTGCTGGAATTTGGTCCCATTCTTGTCTGTTATAGTTTTCCAGCTGTTGAAGAGTTTGTGTTTGTGTTTGATGTATTTTTTGTTTACTGATGTGCCAAATGCTCTCTATCACTCAAAAAAGGAAGCTGGCTACCTGTTAAGTGTACTCAAATGTAATATGTGTTTTGTACACAATAATTTCATCTTTCCAAGATGAACATGATTAAATCATATTGTATTTGCATGAAATTCAACAACTTAACATGTATTAGATTCAATCAGTTTGAGATAAACCAAGGAGCCATACTATTGTATTAGCTACAGTCTGTGGTTTTGCATTGTTTACACAAGGCCGTTCCTGAAATAGACGTCATCTAAAACCTTAATATACTGTACCTTTCACCATTCATAGTGCCTTCCAAAACATGCAAGCTGCCATATGCACTAATTCACCCTATACCATTAGAGATGCTGGCTTTTAAACGGCTTTTAAACTGGAAGGTCTCCCTCCTCTTTAGCCCACAGGACACAGGCTTCTGGACCATGTTTACATATGGCTTCCTTATGATAGAGCTTTAGTTGGCATCTGCAGATGGCTCAGTGGTTTGTGTTTACCGACAGTGGTTTCTGGAAGGATTCCTGGGCCCATGTAGTGTCGACTGAGGGCCTGAAGACCACGGGCATCCAACAATGGTCTTCGGCCTTGTCTCTTATGCACATAGATTTCTTCAGTTTCTCTGACTTTTTCTGAGGATATTTTGCACTGTAGATGATGAGATTTAAACACCCTTTGCAATTTAATGTTGAGGAACATTGTTTTTAAAGTATTCCACAGTCTTTTTACACACTCTTTCACAGATTGAAGAACACTTCCTCCGCCGCCGCCGTCATGCGCCGCCGAGGAGCACGAGCTCCCTCTTCCTCCGCCGCTGCCATCATGCGCCGCTGAGGACCACAAGCTCTTTCTTCCTCCGCCGCCGCCGTCACGCGCCACCGAGGATAGCGAGCTCCTTCGTCCTCCGCCGCCACCGTCACGTGCCGCCGAGGACAGCGAGCTCCCTCTTCCTCAGCTGCCGCCGTCTTGCGCCGCCGAGGACAGCGAGCTACCTCTTCCTCCGCCGCTGACGTCATGCGCCGCTGATGACAGCGAGCTTCCTTTTCCTCCGCCGCCGACGTCATGGGCCGCCGAGGACAGCGAGCTTCCTCTTCCTCCGCCGCCGACGTCATGGGCTGCCAAGGACAGCGAGCTCCCACTTCCGCCGACGCCGTCTCTCAGCAAGGAGGACAGCGAGCTCCCTCTTCCGCCACCTCCCGGCTTCATCGAGGAGGACAGCAAGCTTTCTCTTCCTCCACCACCGCCGTCCAACGTCACTGAGGACAGCGAGCTTCGTCCGCCGCCGCCATCCCCCAACGAGGAGGACAGCGAGCTTCCACCTCCACAGCCTTTCTACGTCGCTGAGGACAGCGAGCTTCTTCCGCCGCCGCCCTGCATCGTCGAGGACGGCGAGTTTCCGTCGCCGCTCTGCACTGGAAAGGACGGTGCTCGTTCTCTGCCTTCGCCGCCCTATGTCAACGAGGACGGCGTGCTTCCTTCGTCTCCGCCACCCCGCTTCAATGGGGGCATCAGGCCATCAGGCCCACAGGACATAAGAGCCAGCCTCTGGTTGAGAGGGGCAGACATTGGACCCTGGGGGGGGGATGCCCTGGACCTCCTGTGGCGCCCCGGAGTTGTGCCCTTTGAGGGGGGGGTTATGTCAGGGATGACCTCTAGAGCGCCCTGAGTCTTTTGTTTTGTAGTTTGTTTTGTTTTACTTCATTTCCCAGTTTACACTCGGTCAGGTGACGTGGGCGCTCACCTGAACCGAGTTAGTTATTAGTTTCTTTATAAATAGCTTGCTTTAGTTCAGTTATTTGTCTAGCATCTGTTGATTTTCACCCAGTAAATGTATGTGAGTTTAGTCTGTGTTTCCCGTGCCCGTTATTCGTGTTTTGTTTTGTTAATTTCCCTGTTTTTCTGTTAAATAAACATTGTTTCCGTTAAAAAAAACTGGTCCTCTGCATTTATGCCTCGCACCCCGAAACATGACAAAAACTGATTTTTAATAGATTTGTTTTTGTGAAACATGTTACATATTTCCAATATCTCTTTTACAGCACCAACACCACTACAGAAGAGGACAAAACGTGTAGCCACATAAAGGGCACTTTTATAAGGCGAAACTTAGCCGGCCCAAATGATAAAATAAGCTGCTGTGCTTTATTAATCGTGCCCAGGAGGGTTATAATTGCCAACCGACGTTGGTGTACTGAGTCCCGCTCCAGCTCTCGTGAGACTGTGCTGCTGCTCTGCACGGGAAGACGGTGACATACATGGTCACCTGACCCGGATATAAAGTGAGCCCGGGAAACAGCTCGAGGAGGGAGTATGGAGATACATCGCGCTGTTTACATTTACACTCCGCTGTTGTTGATACGGAGTGTACAAAAAGACGGAAGAAGGCTGTTCCTTGCGGGATTTCCTATTCATCTGGATAATTACTGACTGGACTGCTTTGCTACAGTACTCTCGCTCCGTCTGTCTGTTTTGAGAATTATGAGCAAGATGAATGTCAATGCTAGTATTGTTAATATGGCCGATGCAGGCAGGCTAGGATATGTACATAAAACTTGGGATGCTGTAGATTTGTTGGTAGGCCCTTTTTTGACCCATCATGATCGGGTAGCAGAAGAAGCATCTTTATTAAGTTCATTGTACATATCTGATGATTATGATTGTGTGTCGGGTAGGGCTGTAATACAAACTTTGTAGAATGATGTGAATAACTGTAAAGTGGATTTATTGGCTGTTTCTGGAAATGTTAACAAGTTAGAGATTGCTTTTAAAGAATCCACTAACAGTACGATAAACCGGAAGACCGTCATATGGCACCACAGGCCACGCCTAGGACTCCAGTCGCGACACCCAGGAGAAAGGTACAACTTCCAGTAAGCCATGTCACCTATGATGGTCCTTCATCTGTTACAGCTTGTACATCTAATTGGCTTACATCCTCGGAGATGACGGCTACGTCCTCCTGTTGTGAGCAACCACCCATCCGCAGGGAGTTTCCAGTGTTCAGAGACTCCGTAGAGACCGCTGAAATCGCTGACGAAGAGCGGAGGGGCTGCATACTTAACAACATGAACACCAGGGTGGCGGACTGTTTCAGAGGCACAGGGAGCGCAGTGGAACAGAAGGTAAAGGGGGAGGGAACCAGGGTGGAAAAGGGCGGCATAGCCGACAAGGATGACGGGCAGAAGCTGAAGGCTCGGCCCAGCAAGGAGGTGTTGAAGAAAGCCACTGAACCGTCTTTGACATCACACCTAGCGAGATTCTCTGGCACGCAGCCCCACTCAGCTGCCTATCATTTCTACTATGCGCTGCCACCAAAGCCAGATCCTCCTCCACTTACCACGTTTTACGCTGGCCTGCCCAGTGACCTGGAGAATATATCACAAGCACAGCAGGACGACAGCCAAATAGCTCAACTGGCTACGGGGGAGTACCCTGGGAAAACGCCAAACTAAAGGAGCTCCACCATCAGCTCGTTGGTGTACTGAGTCCCGCTCCAGCTCTTGCGAGACTGTGCTGCTGGACTGCACGGGAACACGGCGACGCACATGGTCACCTGTGTTTATCATCTTCCTCTTGACAATATTCCATGGATTCGTTATAGGGTTCAGGTAAGGTGAGTTGGCAGACAAGTCAAGCACAGTAATATGATGTCAGAAAACCAGTTAGTGGTAGTTTTGGTACTGTGGGCAGGTGCCAAATCCAGCTTTAAAAGTACATCAGCATCTCCTTAAAGATTGTCAGCAGATGGAAGCATGAAGTGCTCTACAATCTCCTGGTAGAAGGCTGCATTGACTTTGAACTTGATTTTCTTTTGTAAATTTAATATCCATTTTCACTGTTTTGCTGATGACACCCAGCTCTATCCCTCTTGCCATCCTAATTCCTCACCTCCACCCTCCTCCCTTACTAACTGCCTTTATGAAATAAAGTCTTGGTTTAGCCACAATTTCCTTAAAACAGAAATCCTTCTCATCGGTACCAAATCCTTACTATCCAAAGTCAACAGTTTCACCCTCACAATTGACAGTTCATCAGTTTCTCCATCCCATCAAATTAAGAGTTTGGGTATCATCCTCGATAGCTCATTATCATTCCAATCTCACATTAACAATATTACTCGCTCTGCCTACTTCCATCTGCGCAATATTAATCGTCTTCGTCTTTCTCTCCACCCATTCTACTTCTATCCTTGTCCACAGTTTGGTGTCCTCTCGTATTGACTACTGCAATCCTCTTCTCTTTGGTCTTCCCCAGAAATCCCTCCATAAGCTACAACTTGTCCTAAACTCAGCAGCTTGCATCATTACCAAAACCTCTTCTTTCCATCAAATCACCCCTGTGTTGCAGCAACTCCACTGGCTCCCCATAAAATACAGAACTGAATTAAAAATAATTTTGCTCACTTTCAAGGTAATCCATAATCTTGCCACTCCTTATCTACTCGATCTACTTCAAATTGTCACTTCTTCTCGTTCTCTTAGATCATCTGCTGCCATTCGCTTGGCCGTACCCTCTGCCCGTCTCAGTACTATGGGGAGTAAAGCATTCAGTCACTCGGCGCCCATTCTGTGGAACACAGATTACAACAGTGTGATTTACAGCAATGTCTCCCAAAAACATTTTTGTCCTAGGGACCCACTTTATAAAAATTAAAAACCATTGTGACCCGGTCCACACTAGGCATTATTTATAAATCATGAGAAAATATGCGCATAAATCAATGTTCCTGATCAATTTATTTCCATTTCCATTGACTTGAATAATAAAACACAGATAGGCTACATCTGATACATCACAACTTTATTTGCATGTGTTACTGACAACCCATCAAACACACACACACAGAAGACAGACTACCAACACATGATCGGTCATAACAAAAGACTCATACACTGAAATCGATATGTACTGATATAAAAATACTGAAATTCTAAGATTTTCATCTTCATCTACATACTAGATTAACACCATGCTCCTCAGATACTTCTGGGCCTGCACTGTGCTGTGAGCCCAAAAGATTCACACTGACTGGCAGCAGCTGGGTGTAGGAATTGCTCCATCTCTCTATCACATTTGCAGCAGCATCCAAGGCCATTCCTACCTGGAGCTGGCCATGACGTAGGCATACATCTGTGCATCAGCCTACCTAGGATGAACAAATAGGGAAAGGCTTTCCACCTGCAGCTGAGTGACTGTCTGCGAAAGATTGACTGCAGCTGAAAATGAGAATGAACATTCTGATATATGGATATTATAACTGTAATATAATCGTGTGTATATATAGTTATTCTATATATTCTATTTGTACATGTATTTTACAGATAACCTATTATTAGTTCTATTGTTACAACATTTCATTTGTTAACACTACAGAATAACTCATGGATAATAGAAATAAACATTTGTGTTATATTAGTGTTTATAATAACCTTAATGCCACGCACATGGAGTGCTCATTCTCATAACTGGCTCCTCCTCTTCAATGTAGGTGTGACTATAGGGTTCCACTCTGCTCGTCTGTGTGTTCGTAGATGTGTGTTTGTGTATATGTGTGTCGATCATGGCTTACCAACTAAAACTGGCAGAGAAACTGGTGGTTTTAAACGAGCGGGGAAGAGGAGTGTTAATCCGCATGAATCATATCAAAAAGGTCAGAAATATTCGATTACTAAAAAAAATATTATTATAAAAATATATAGAAATGGTCTTGCAAGGCCTTGTCACCAACGCCCCAGAAAACAGGAACATGATGAATCTACAGTTAGAACGTTTACAAAGCACACGTATGACTGTAATTAAGTGTTTTTAATTGAACACTTTGTTTCTAATTAATTTCTGTGTGTTTGAAAATACAGATTGAATGAGGAGCGCTAAACAAAAAGTCCTTATCCAGATCCACCAGTTTGTTAATAT
>JAAGKR010009411.1:13746-16246 GCA_011419295.1 Clarias macrocephalus | reverse complement strand
GACCAGTGACACAGTCATTAACACCTCTTTAAAATATTATAATAAAGCTATGATTAATCAGGAGACCCGTGACATGGCTTATTACCATCTTATTAATATCTTATAATACAGCCGTGATTAACCCCAGTGACATGGTTCATTACCATTTCATTATAATATTATAATACAGCTGTGATTGAACCCGAAATCAGCGACACATTTATTGTGTGTGTGTGTGTGATACAGATGGCGTGTGAGTATTTATCATTGGAGGTGATGGAGCGCTGGATCATTTGTGAGTGTTTTTCTTTTAATAAAACAATAAATATTTTACAGTTTGTATTTATTTAAAAGTTTTATACCAGATTTTAAATCAAATAAAACTTTAATTAAAAAAGGGTGTGGCAAACTGTGTGTAGTCAGTGCTCTCAGGGTCGTTACTAATCAGAAACTTTTTATTTTTTATTTTTTATAAAATTATGTTCTGGTTTATACTTAAATGAAAGTATCTATTCTCAGTTTCATTGAATCTCAATATTTTCTCTGCAGTTCTCAGTGAACTGTGATTAGTGAAGCTTTATGTGTGTGTGTGTGTTTCAGTGGGATTCCTGTTGTGCCACAGCAGTCTGGCCCCAAACGCTGCATCTTTGGATTTGTGGAAGATGGCTTTACGCAGCGGGTTTTACGTTACACTCATCAGAGATGAAGTTATTAACATCCACAAACTGTCTGAGGACCATTTTGACTCCATCAAAGGGTGAGAGACTTTATTTACTGTATCTACTAATTTTCCTGTGTTTTTTACTTGTCTTGCTTGTTATACACTACTTCATTTCATGTCTTTACTCTGAATTATTGTGCTAATGGAAGGTAAAAATATCTTTTCATTAGATAAAAAGATCATCTGACACTAAAGGAGAACTCTCCTCTAGAATTAACACCTGTTTATCAGGTCTGCACGCTTTGGCTCTATACCCCTTGGGGTTGTGTGCTTTTACTTTAACATCGGCTGGTGCACCAGTGTCTCAAGACTCAAAGCCTTTTTAATTCACTATAAGGCATTGTACTTGCCAAGGTAATATTCATCTTTGATCCCAGGTGGAGCCTAGTGAAATCTCAGGCTCATCCTCCAGGAGCGAAAGCCATCATCTAGAAAATTCACTGTTACATGATCAACAACTCTCAGCAGATCATCCACACCACTTGAGAGGAAAAGACCTTTGACCATTTCTGAGCCACCATAAAAAGGGCATTCTGTTCCTTTTCACAGAGAATGCTTTGTAACTCGGATGACACTACACATGCTAAAAAAGTCTGAAGCACTGGACACCTGAGGCTGTGTAAAGATTGAGAGAAGTCCTGGAATTCACTAATTGGGAGGCAATGGGAGGGTAAGGAGACCGTGCTGAGGTACAACAATGAGAAGCCATGATTTCCTAAAGAACTGAGGATGCTCAGATCAACAAAGACCAAGCCTAAAGATCTTACAGGGAGGAATCAGCAGATTAATAGCACAATTAGAGCTATACAGGCCATATATAAGGAACATTTGGAAAACGACTTAGCAGAAAAAAACAGCAGAGATGTTCGGAGTTCCTTGCATCCTTGCATAGGCATGATCCAGCAAACCAACAGAACCAGCTTTACTGCCATAAATGATTAGTGAAACAGGATAACATTTAGAGTATCTTCAGCAAGCATCAGGCCAGGGACGCATCTGAAGCACACTGTGTCCTGCGTTATAACACTGCTCCTTATGACAACAAGGTCTTATGATAACAAGCTCCTGTATTTCCCCCTTATTTCCAACACCTTTTTGAAGGTATTACAGATTTCCTCACACCTCCAAAAAAAACCTTCTTTGTGTACAAAAAGGATGTGCTACCAGGAATGAGGGTTATAGACCAGTTACTTTAACATCAATGTAATCGATCACAGTCTGATTTCTCACAGGCTCTTCCATCTGTAAGACCAAACTGCAGTCAGTGGTCCAGAAGATCATCAGCTCTGAATTCACCAAAATCAAGAATGTGTGCTTCATCAGTGCAAAGAGGAGAGCGGCGAGGAGAGCTGCTGACACCAAACATCCATATATTTGCTTCTTTTCCAAGCTGCCTTGACAGAAGAATTTCACCTCTATCATTTGCTGAACCATCACTGCTTCTTCCTAGACACTTTGCCAGAACATAACCAGTCCTACAGAAACACTTTAAAATGATTTGCATGGTAGTTTGTTCTCATGCACGGTCTGATTGTCTGTTGTTGCTGCTGCAGGAAATAATCAGATGTCCTTTTCTCCCTGTAGTTACAGTAAACGAGTTGCTGATATTAAAGAGTCTAAAGAACATGCAACAGCTAACTGGTAAGTTACAGAATCCTGCTCATGGTGATGTGTTTGTAAGTGAACGTGAACACACTCAGGCTCCTGTGTTAAACCGTACAGTGGAGCGATTCACCGGGAGAAGCGACACTTCCTGAGAAATGCTTTAAAGGAGCTGACGAAGGTGTTAGAGGACCAACC
>JAAGKR010009410.1:985-26792 GCA_011419295.1 Clarias macrocephalus | reverse complement strand
GTGTGTGTGTGTGTGTGTGTGTGTGTGAGATACTAACAGCAAGGGCGAAGACGAGCAAGGAAAAGGGAACGGAAAGGGATGAGAGAGGAAAGGACACATAGCACAGTAGGAGAGACGGGAAGGAGAGGATGGATGTCTAATTAGCGCTGTGAGGACGATTTGCATGTGATTCCATCACACACACACACACACACACACACACATGCATACACACAGCTGGCCTGGCTTGATCACAGCCAGAAGATAGGTTGTTGTCAAAAAAGGGCACACACACACACACACACACACACACACACACACACACACACACACACACACACACACACACACACACACACACACACACACACACACACACTCACATCTGCGTGATAAAAAGGGCAGTGCTGTGTCTCAGTGACCTCCAGCTGCAGCTCGATTCACGTCACTGCTATTTCTGCCTCACACACTTTCTCTTCCTCTGTGTGTGTGTGTGTGTGTGTGTGTGTGTGTGTGTGTGTGTGTGTGTGGGCTCATTGCTTCTGTTAAGGATTATTAAATAACTGGGATTTGATATTCAGGGATTGTAATAAAAGAAAGACTTTATTTATGGAGCGGTTAGAGCTTCATACAGTTTGTGTAATGACCGGCGCTGTATTTGTCTAAGTGTCTGTTTGGCGTAAAGTCTCCGCCGTGACCCGAATCTGTCTCTGCGCTCCCCGCCTGACCGCGGCCCCGCTGGCGGCTCCTCCCCTCCTAACACGCCCCTAATAGCCGCTCGTTCTGAATCTAAACGCAGGGCCGCGTGATTACGCACCAGGAGAAATTAGCATCCTGTCCTAAGATTAAACACTCGTCCCCAGATCCGTGTGTGTGTGTGTGTGTGTGTGTGTGTGTGTGTGATACAGAGGAGTGATATACTGTATAAGAAGTGACTTACTGACGGTGATTATTCTCCTATAACCACAACAGTGCTCGATTGTTGCCTCTTTTTTTAACACTACGCCTCAGTTGTAATCGAATTAGTGTTACATTAAGCGCTCAGTGACAGAGAGAGACGTCCTCCTCCTGTCCCGAAGTTATGAGGAAATATAAAGTTGCAGCTTTATCTCTGACGCTGGAGACTCCTTCCAGAAATGTTACTGTGCATAAACATCTCTTTGTTCAGTTTTTGGGGAAGTTTTGCAGTTCTGGTAAAAAAAACAACAACAAAAAAAATCCCCGTTTCATATCCGTGTTCATGTTCTCACCTACGCAGTAAAATCCCTGGTGTAGATTTAACACTTTCAGAGTTTATACGACGACATTTCTACTGTGTCGCGTTTAAAAGTCAAAATTGTGAGTTTGCTGACACAGTGATACTTCTGCATATGAATTTTCCGCCTGAAGAACTGAACTTTTGCAAGACATCAGCTTCAGCATACGAGTGAACGAACCGAGCCGAACCGAGCCGAGCCGAGCCGAACCGAACCGAGCCGAACCGAGCCGAACCGAACCGAGCCGAACCGAGCCGAACCGAGCCGAGCCGAACCGAGCCGAACCGAGCCGAGCCGAGCCGAGCCGAGCCGAACCGAGCCGAACCGAGCCGAGCCGAACCGAGCCGAACCGAACCGAGCCGAACCGAGCCGAACCGAGCCGAGCCGAACCGAGCCGAGCGCTCAGTCACACGTGCACCCGGGAGCCGCTCAAACCACGTCTGTGTCAGTGGAAAGCCAAGCGAGGAGAGTTTACATTTATTTTCTAGGATTACAAGGTGACCATATCAGAAAAGTTTCCATGAAGAGGGACGCTGTTGACGGACGTCATGAGTCGAGGCCCAGCGCGTCGGGTTATTACGGCCACCGTCTCGTTGCTCCGGCCGTGACCTCACTGACCGTCTGCATCCGTTCTCGCCGCACCATGACTGAAAAAACGCGTCCAGTGGGACAAGCATGAGAGTGCACGGCTGATTGATCTCCGGCTCGGCGTCCGTCTCCCCCCGGCGCCGTCCAGAAACGTGACGGTGGCTGCCTGATTTTTATGTCTTTAGCTGCCTTTACAATTAAGTCCGTGATGAATTACCTTTTCAGCTCTCGAAGTGCTGTAAAGCCGAGGAGGCCTCGGAGCTGTAGCGGTGCCTGGCACAATCAGCCCACTGTTCGGCCCGGGCTGTTCCCAGGAAACCGCACAGCATGCGGCATTGTGTGCATCTCGCTTTGCTGGCTGACCACGTTGCCTGGCTTTAGCCGCAGCAGCACGGCGCCTAATGAGAGCCGGATCGCACCGAGTGACCGGAGCGCTGCGTCGACCTCCTGCACATTCAAAGGGCGAAGATAGTAGCGTATAAATAAAGTCAGATAGTGATGAGAGAAAACGGAAAGGAAAGAGGAGAGTGGAGGGGACGGGTGGGGGAGGGGCAGCTTGTCGAGGGGGACCTCGTCGATGCCAGCTAATAACCCCGAGCATGGAGAGAGCACGACTGTTATGTTAAGCTTCTTCCCAATTAAAGAAAAGAGGAAGAGAAAAAAAAAAAAAAAACGGGTTAGAACCGGATCCGAGCTGGTCCTAGCTGGTTCTCCTCAGCACGCCTCCTCTGTCTGCCCTGGTGGGAAGACGGAGCTCGGGCGCTTTAGACGGGAGGTCAAGAGCAACCGGGGCTTTAGGAGAGGGTCGGGGGGGGGGGGGTGTTATAGGACAGCGGACGATGGATGAAGTTTAACGGGAAACACACGCCACTTTCACACACGGTGGCTTTCACGGCTGCTCGGACCTCCGGCAGGTTCCTCCTTAGACATCGGCGGGGGTCCGAGACTCAAAGACCAGCCTGAGAGACAGCAGGAAGAAAAACAAGCCGTCAGCTGGGCTTTCACATCCACGCCGTCGGGATTTGAGCTCCATCTCACAGCAGGAACAGGGAATTCTGCCCAGAGCCGATGCAGACACGTCTTATTATAAAGATTCACGCCTTTTTAATTGTTGTTACAATGAAATGCATTTCTAAAGATTTTAATTCCTCTCTCGTCTCTGCTGAACCTTAGAAACAGGCCTGGGAACAAAAAAAAAAACAGAAAAAAATATACAGTAGATAACAGTCCGGCCCTGACCTTCGATTAAATAAAATAGCCGTTGTTGTATCACACTGCTAGACTTTATGATTAAAACAGGTCCGTGCATCGGTCAGCGAGGATTAAATATAAATACAGGTGCTGATGTGGAGGCCTTGCTGGTGTGTGTTAACAGGGAGGCTTCAGACACCAAACTGTGTACTTGGGTTTTCGGATACGTCAGGTAGATCAGACGTTATCATCAGTTTTATAACGTGTAAATTTTACCACTACCGGACTATGAGAATGACGTCTCAGAAATGTAGAACTCTCACGATGAGTGTATTATTATTATTATTATTATTATTATTATTATTATTATTGTCACATGAACAACTATAAACAACCACAAAAACACCTGATCATGAGTATCTGTGCTGGTTCTGTGCCTACGTGATACATTTTTTTATTTTAATTTTGCTCAGTCATGTACCTTCAGGGTTCCGGTTCGATTCCCGTCTCTATGTGCATGGAGTTCGTATGTTCTCTCCGTGCTTGGTCGGTTTCCATCAGGTGCTCCGGTTTCCTCCCACAGTCCAAGCAGATTAGGCTCGGTGACGTTCCCAAATTGCCCGTAGTGTGTGTGTGTGTGTGTGTGTGTGTGTGTGTGTGTGTGTGTGTGTGTGTGTGTGTGTGTGTGTGTGTGTGTGAATGTCATACAAAATGGGAATAATGGGAATGTCACTGTTGGCTTCCACGTTCTCTAGTTGGACTACAGAGGTTCCTATGTAGATGGATGGATATCGCATTATAAAGTGTCATGCTGCGTCACATGGCGGTGTGTAAAACACACACCGAGCGGGAACGACATCTTTATGATGTCTCAGCGATGATGACAGTAGCGTCATTTCACGTACTCGTTTTCGTGTCTTGTAACGTTTCTGATCTAATCTCTCTCTGGCGTCCGGTGTCCCGGAGTTCCTCGATGACGTGCGTTCTCTCTCTCTCTCTCTCTCTCTCTCTCTCTCCTCTCTTCCCCGCAGAGATCTGTGAGGAGCAGGAATCCTCTGGGAGATCTCTGCTGAAGCTTCTGGAATATCTGCAGCCTCTGGAATAACTCGCCATCGTCATGGAGCCGGGGTCGACCGAGATGAACGCGCTTCCTAACGGGAAAGGGCACGAAGGCGGATCCGAGACGACAGCCACGCCCACCTCGCCCAAAACCCAATCGGACGACACGGCTCAGTGAGTGAACCCCACCGACACCATGTGTGTGTGTGTGTGTGTGTGTGTGTGTGTGTGTGTGTGTGTGTGGACGGAGGGCGTCTTTGCTAAAGCAGAAAAGTCATTTTTAGCACTTTTGTTTGAACTTTGAAAGTGATTTGACTTTTTCTATGATCTTTTTGAAGATAGATCAGTTTCACCCCAGTTTGTGTGTAAGAGATATCCAGCAGTACAGATTATCAATTAGCTTTAACCTGCATGACTTTCTGGCATCTCGCCACCCTAATGCACAGATGAAGGACAAAAGTCATTGCTTTAGACACAACAGAGTAAAGAAATTTTAGCATCTCAATGGACAAAGCAGGAAGTAGAGAAGTTAGCATCTGTGTTTTAACGTTTTCCCCGTGATGACGTGTCGTTTTTCCAGAAGCGTGTGAACCGGGCCTGTGTGTTTGTGGTGTCTTACAGCCGGCCTGCAGCCGCGTCGCCTGAACGAGGTGAAACCCAAAGTGCATCGTGCCGATAGTCATCACCGTCATATCGCACGTCACGGATCGGAGAAAAACGCTCGCTTAGCACTATGTCATGCCTTTTGTTGATGCGTCCAAAACAGTGCATGTGACAGTTTGTGGATGTATCTGTGTGTGTGTGTGTGTGTGTGTGTGTGTGTGTGTGGGAAAGAGAGAGATGGAGAGCAAGAGCAAGTGTGTATGTATGATTGCTTCACATGTTCAAAGCAGCCGTGAGGCCTTTGTCCAAACACTGCTCCTAACCCTTGGCCCCGTCCCAGCATGCACAGGTTTACACAGACTCAAGGCGCACACGCACACACACACACACACACACACACACACACACACACACACACACACACACACACTGGTTTTCACGTGCTAGAAAAAAAATTGTGTTATTTCCTTTGCTAAGGGTCTCTCTGCATGTGTGTGTGTTTCCGTGTGTGTGTGTGTGTGTGTGTGTGTGTGTGTGTGTTTTCTTCTCTGCGCTATCAATGGATGCTGAATCTTCCTCACTCAATGCTCTGCCTTGTAGGGAACTCGTACCTAATAGTACAGAGAATTCCAGGTAAGGAGATTAGATTGTTTTTTTTTTTGTTGTTCTTTTCTAGTGTGTGTGTGTGTGTGTGTGTGTGTGTGTGTGTGTGTGTGTGTGTGTGTGTGACGTGTTGGGACGAGAATCACACGTCTCCTCCCGTTACGAGATTATCATGACGCCATTTAAATTCTATATGATTCTATAAGTATCATCATTATTTCAGTAAAATTTCCCCCCCAATTTAAAACCTTTAAAAAAGTTCATTGATTAGTTAAATGTAGCGCCTTCCTTCTAACATTCGTTTTCTCACTTTTAAACACTACAAACCAACCTAAAATACAAGAGTTTGACATTTAACTTCGAATTAAATTAAACATAAAGCTTCGTTTTTACTGCGCAGCGCATATCGCTGTCCTCCGCCATAATTACTGTATTATTTCTAAACAAATTTAGGTAATAATTCTCTCCTACCGCACGGGATAAAAATGTGTGAATAGTTCAGAGTGCGCCACCTGTAGGATCATAAAGAAATGGCGAGATTTTACCCCGTCTAACGCAGGTGATTTTCCACTGATGTGAGACTGGTGTAAGTGTGTGTAATGAGGGGGTTCGAGACTAATTCGCTCACAGAGTTTGGAGAAAAAGGCAGATCGGCGGGTTTTACTGCGCGCGATTTTTGATAATGTAACGCTGTAAAAATGCGTTTTTGTTGACACTCGGAAGTTTCTGCGCTCGATACAGAATGGTTCATATCAGAGGCTGATCAGCTGATCACCGGTCACGAAACTCTGTGACCAAATCAAACTGAGAACCAGGCGATTCTGCTGACTGGCCGATCTCTGTTATAAATGTTAAAAATAGTGTTTAGTAAATTGATTTTGGAGTCAGTGAGGCGATACGTGAATCACACAGGAAAGAATCGCGACTGAAGCTTGTGAAAGAGAAGTCAGAGAAAATGCATCAGGCAGATGAAACACGACGTCACTTGACAGGTTTAACTGCAGCAGAACAATGAGACTCCGATCACTTTGATCTCATTAAAGAACCTTTATGTTTTGATACAATCTATATGGATGCATGTGAATGTAGCGATGTGTAAACAGCTACAGTAGTTCATACACACACAGACACCCACACAACACCCACAGACCACACGGGTCTCACACAGAGTAAACGTGATTAAGTGTCGTGTGTGATTTCAGTCCCAGCAGAGCTACGAGGGACACCGAAGCCACCCTGGCCGAGAGCTCCGAGTTCCTCTCCAATGGCGACGAAAAGAAGCCGCCGCGCTTCACAGACGCAAGTTACTTTACTCACTTTCACTCTGACTCTTATTGATCTGCTGGACACGTCTGACTAACATCTGTTACTGTCAGTGGTGATTTCTGGATTTTGATCAGAAGCTGCAAAATGGCTCTCGACTATTTGTTTGTTTACAGTTCCACAGGCCTCAGAGCTCCACTGCAGTGTGTGTTAATGCTCCACAAAATTCTATTCAATTTTATTTCTATAGCGCGTTTAACACTTGTCATTGTCGCAAAGCAGCTTTAGACAATCAAAAAAAAAATATATATTTTTTTTTGTTTTGTTTGTTTGTTTGTTTGTTTTTGTTTTGTTTAAAATACCCCTCACATATTTCTGTTTTTTTTTTCACTCCTCCCATAAATACACCATTTCAGTGTTTATGTAAATGAGCTACTTCTAAGCCACACCCCTTCAGAGAACAGCAGAGCTGAGTAACAAGCTGTGGGCGGGGCTCTTCTCATCGTATGAGGTCATATTAAGAGGAAAAGCTCCTAAAATTAAGAGGAATGGTTTGGTTAAGCTTCAGAAAAAAATTAAATAATGAAAAAAAGGCAGACGCATCGAAAAAGTGAACTTTGTATACTAGGTGCACTCGTTCGAATGTTGTTTTTCTTTATACTAGCAGGAGACTACAGGAGAGTTTACATACGATGACATTTTGCTTAAAAAGATGTTTATGTAACTGACAGTTATACAATAGAAATTATACATTATATACAGTAGTGTGCAGAAGTCTTAAGTGACTTGTGCATTTATTTACTTATTTATTTGGTAAAAAATAAAAAAAACACCTCTAATCCAGCGGTACCTCTGCATACGAATCCGTTCCCGAGGCGAGTGCTTAAGGGGAAATATTACATTTTCCCATTAGACATACAGTAATGTGAATACAGCTGTCAATATTATCATTAGCAATATTACAGATGTCCAAAACTTTACTTTATTTACATAGAAAAACAATCAAATCATTTAAGAAAGACTTGGAAATAAAGTCAAATATGTTTTTGACAACATTCTTGGGACGCAGGATGCTATGGCTTCATTAATGTTGCACAAAATGGCAAACACACACACACACACACACACACACACACACACTTGCTTTGCTTGGTTTTCCACTGATGTAAACAAGTTTTAAAAGGACTTTACGGTTCATTCGCTTGTACGCCGAGGCGAATTTCTTGCAAACTTTCAGTTCTTACAGCAAGAATTCGTGGCGCTTGTATGTCGAGGTACCGCTGTATGTGTTTTTTAAGACTTCAATAAAGTCAGTACAAACATGTTCAATATTCAAACATTAGTATCCCAGTAAAAACAATATAACTTACAAAATGGCAAACAAACCCCAAATATCTGTGGGCCAGAAGAGAAAGCAGCATATTACAGCGTATAAGAGACACTTTAAGGCTAAAAAGAAATGGGGAAAAAACAGCTTGAGTTTTGCTACATGAAAAACGAAGCAGGTTCGACAAACTCCTCAGACGGCAGGAGCTTTTGGGTGTTCCACAAACATGAACTATACTGTATGTGGTATAAAAGAAATAAAATCGCATAAAACTTCAAAACCGCTTCATCTCATCACCCTGTGGATGATTATTTTCTCATCACTGCTTAACACTCATTATGTCATTTCTCATGTCGTTATAAATGCTCAATAATATAATTGTGTTTTTTATTTATTTATTTATCAGTTTGAAGGAAAGACTTCGTTTGGAATGTCCGTCTTCAACCTGGGCAACGCCATCATGGGGAGCGGAATCCTGGGACTGGCGTACGCCATGGCGAACACCGGCATCGTCATGTTTCTGTGAGTCACCGCGCCGTGTGTGTAGATATAGTGTGTGTGTGTGTGTGTGTATAGACGTTTAGATGACGATGGAACAGAAACACCCCTCACGCTCTCACACGTCAGGTCTCGGTGATTGACCGCCTGCTTCTCGTGCACAGCTTTATTATCTTAAATCCTTCACGTGCGCCTGTAGACGATGATGCGCAGCGTTTATTATCACTCCGGGGCTGTGAGCACCGCACGCCTCATTGCCTTTGTTGTAAACCGGATGACTGACCGGATTGTTCAGTATTAGTTCTAACAAGTGAGCAGTGGAGCGGCGGCGTAAATCTGTTAATAATTCTGTCACCGCGTCGGTAAAACGAAGCAATTAAGTACCGATGACTCGACGTCCTGCTGGAGGGCACCGAGTAAAGGAGGGGGAACGAAATAATCTGCTGTGTTATTTTAATGTCACGAGAAAATGCTTGATGCAGAGCAGAGGGATTATGATGTGGAGGTTATATAAGTGCACACACTCACACCGCTGGGCCTCAGACACTTCGCTGAGCTACAGACGTGGTTCAGGGACCTAATGACACGATCAGTGATTGTACTGAAATGGTCCATGTTTATAAAGGGTTGTAATGTGAAATCGCTGAAGATCGAGTGACCTCATCAGGATCATCTAAACATTAAAGCTTAATATTTATAACAATCCATTTAGGAATAAAATGTGTACCTGAACATACAGTATGTATTAGGAGAGTCACTAATGCTGTAAATCTATATAAAAATAAAAGGTTTTGTCTGTACATTGGGTCAGATCTCACTCATTCAATGATATCTTTACATTTCATACACTGGAGGACCAGAAAACCATTGATCACAGCATCGCAGAAAAACTGTCTGGACAGAATCTACTGAATCTCCTGCAGTCCTCAGATCTCTGGCTGAAGTTTAATCTGCACCATCAGTGAATCTAAATGTGGAGTAAAAGTGATGTTATGAACAGTTATGTGTGGGATTTAATAATCTACTTTAAAATAATCTACTAATGCGCTACTGTCTCAATGTAAACAAACACCTGCACCAATAGATATTAATTAGAGAAGATCAAGTGAATATTTTTACTGGGATTAGTTCATATTTTACTGCAGCTATCAGTTTTCAGTCCCGACACAACCTGCTCGATCTGCTATTACCTTCACAGTTATTGGTCGTCATTAAAGTTAAACCGGTTTTTACAACTGAAGGCTAATCAAGGTAAATTCACCTTTTACCCGAAAGTAAACTTGAGGTTTACATTTGTTCTGGAACTTGGTCAAGGTCGTGGCTCAAATAATCTGTTGCATGAGAATGTGACCTTGCAGAAATCCCTTGCTTTTTGTTTTTTTTTTCGCCCCACTGTGTGTTTGCCGTGGAGGCAGCGTAGCCGCCCGGCCGGGTTCAGTTCTCCTGCCAGCGAGCGGCCCGTAAGTCCCTGCTAATGCCGTTTTTATGAGGAAATTCACATGGCTTGTGGGATTTGTTTTTCCAAATGACCTTCGGCATTCGCTGGGGCGTCTGGGAGACCTGCGTCCCTGCCAGCTCACGTATCCTGAAATCTAAGATATACTGCCATGCTTACACTTTGGTTTGATTTGCTCGGGACAGTGACAGATGGCATGTTTGCGTCCCTGAAAGTCAAGGAAAGGCCAAGTTGCATCTAAAGCGTTCTTGTTGTTTTTTTCAAAGGGTAGAAGTTTCCGTAATTGTTAAGAAACTCACTTAAAAGTCACAGCATGACTGTTAACAATATAATAACTTAACACATCTCACACCCGAGTGATAAAACCTCCCACTTAACAGCGAACTGAAAGAAAAGACCATGGTGATGTAGAAACATGTTCGAGGTGAGACAGAGCCAAGTGAGAGACCTTTCTGGAGAGGAGAGAGAAAAAAACATCCTGTAGAATGAATGTACAATAAAACACTTTAAAGAAGCTGAATAATGAGATGAACCCTGATTGAAGGACTATATGTAAGTCTGTTATCTGATCTGTCTGTCTGTCTGATCTGTCTGTCTGTCAGACAGCAGCTTTAGCGTGAACTGTACATGGAGCTGGAGAGCTTCATGCTGAAACAGCGACTGGATGACGACACTCACACAGATGGAAGCTTCACGCTGGGTCTCTAAGCAGTAAAAGCCAGCAGATCTTCCTTGGCATTTAAGAGCGTTGAATTATGCAGAACCCGGCTGGTGGGGACGGTCGCGCAGACAAGACGTGAACCCACAGACTGTAAAAAAAATCTGCTGGCATTTCGGAGTTTTAATAAGCGACCTGCGAGAGCTATTAGCGGCGATTTTGTCGTCCTGGAGAATGAGGAAGCGAGGTGGAGGTGGTGCTGTTGCTCGCCGCGTTGAGATTCTCCGCCACTCAGTCTCAGTCCGAGTCACAGCAGTGCGTCTCCCGAGGGGACAAGCGTCCTGGACATTAGTCTCGCGACATTATATTACAGAACACGACTCCTGATCCTGACGTGCAGCGCCGCGTAAGGAAGAAGAGGAAAGCTCTGATCCGGAGGCCGAGCTCTTACTTTATCACTCTGACACTTTATCACCGCTTATTAGATGACCAGGATACAGCGGGTATAAATATTCTGTGGATAACTGAAAATGCATCTGTTTATCGTAGAGCATATTGAGAGAAAACGACTGACCACCATGACATGTCCCACCCACATGAGATCATGCATCCAGTAAAATCTACAGCATCTTCCAGTCGGATTTATGATGAAAATATAATATCTGTTCCATCCATTCATTCATTATCTATACCGCATATAGTGGATGAGGATGAGGAACCCAAACCCAAGAGGAAACTCTTCAAGTGCAGGAAGAACATGCAATCTCCATAGACTTTACACACACAGACCAAAGGAGATTCGAACCCCTGACCCTGGAGGTGCGAGACCAACGCATGGCATGTTTTACTTTGGGTTATTTCTGCTGCTCATTATCTTCTCTGACTTTATTAATACGGTGAACTGAATCCCAGCACCTGCAGGGGAAAGTGCTAATCTGCCCTCTTGCTCATACTTTAGCTCGCAGATCTACATGATGAGTGCTGTGATTGACCGGCGAGAGAAAGATTAGGCCCCTCCCCCCCATAAAACACACCCATTTTCCCTCTCGTGCCTCTACAACCCAAGTTCTGGAACGTTTTGGGATTTTTTTTTTTAATAAAATGAAAAACGAAAAGACTTTCAGATCACATGAGCCAATATTTTACTCACAATAGAACATAGACAGCATGACAGACAACTGGGGCGTGTTTACCGTGGTGTAGCATCTCCACTTCTTTTCAAAACAGTCTGAAGACGTCTGGGCATTGAGGTTATGAGTTTCTGGAGTTTTGCTGTTGGAATTTGGACCCATTCTTGCCTGATACAGGTTCCAGCTGCTGAAGATTCCGTGGTCGTCTTTGACGTATTTTTAATGATGTCATTTAATGAAGCACCAAATGTTCTCTATTAGTGGAAGATCTGGACTGCAGGCAGACCAGTTCACACCCGGACTCTTCTACTACGGGGCCATGCTGTTGTAATAGCTGCAGTACCTTGTTTTGCATTGTCCTGCTGAGATACACATTGGACTCCAGACCCCCCCCCCCCCCAATACCATCAGAGGTGCTGGTTTCCTCAGCACTTTCTCTATAAGTCGTTCCCAGAAAGCTGAGAACGATCCCCAGGGACATACTGTAAGGTCTTTGAGGTGTTGTGGCAGTTCAGACCCAATTCTCTAGTGTTTCAGGATTTAGACTAATTGTTATAGTAGTGGCTAATAAGGAATAAAGTGCCTCCAGTAGCTTTTATTCCTGCTTAGCCAGGCAAGAAACAGAAGAGAACTGAACCGTCCCCTGAAAGCGTTCACTTGGACAGGGCCGTCCCTCCTGACTCCCGCACCCCCAGACCGACAGTCTCATTCGTAAAAAGTAGACGAAGAAGAAGAAGAAAAACAGAGCAGAGTTGAAACGGGGGTGAAGGACGTGCTTGGCAGAATGTTTGTCCACCGCGACTCCTGCCAAAGTCACCAAAGCTTTCCGTAACTGTACAGTACATAAAGACTGAGAGGATAAAAGAGTGAGACAAAGGAAGAGAGAGATGATGATTAAGAGAGAGTCTTATTAGTAAGCAGGAGAAGAAGGAAGTCGTGCTTCAGCCCTCCAGCTCGAGTATCTTGTCCAGATGTAGACAGCTGGAGTCTGGAGAATGGTGAGATATTTTTAGGATACACGCTTGTCACCCTATAAACACTTCATCTGCTTTACTTATTAAAGCCTGGAAAAAAGGCTTCCAGTTATTTTTTTTTATGTCATTAACGACCAACCATCAGTCAGATATAAGACATCTATATACAGTATAGATGTATATGTATTAAAGCAGCTGGTCTCGTGGTTTTATATTGTATGGTTTTATCTTATACATATGACGGGCGTTCAAGTCAAAGTGTGACTTGTGATTGTGTCTAATAACAATAACAATATTCTCAGAGTAAAAACTCCCTTTATTTCTCTATATAATCCCCGGCTACACTAATGCACTTATCCCAGTGTCTCACTAGTGCTTGGACACCATCAAGGTAGAGACACGATCGGACCGTCTGAGTCTGAGGATCTCCGAGTACTGTGCTTGACCCGTATGACTGTGTACCCAGTGTACACCTGATGTTGACCAATCCTGCATGTTTTGCTTGAAATTAATATGCAGTTTGGTATTTTCTACTCAAAAACGTCAAATAAAGATTAGAGTTGATGCAAATGCGTTGATTTAGCCTCTGTTGTGTGAGTTAAGCAGCAGCAGCATGAAGTTCACTTTAGGAACTATGATTGTGGGTAAATACAGCAAATACCACATAATTCAGTTTAATAACGGCTTCAAGTAAAGTTTTATTAAGGTTTGTCTCGGATACTCAAAATAATAATCACACGTTCTTATAATTATGAGTTATTTCTACTGCTCACATTTAATTTAATACAATTCTAATTTATATATATATATATAGTTTCTGCCCCTTACTTTGCATAAGTGATTATTAGCACGTCAGGGGCTTAAAGTGTGTGTGTGTGTGTTTTGTGTCAGGGGTAACCAGGCAGCGGTCCGGATAAAGGTAGACATGAACAAAAGAGAGCAGGAACAAAGACAAGATTAGGAAATGCGCAGCTTGGTAATGCATACAAACATGTAATACTGTGTGTGGAAACACGTGAGGCATAAATACACACACACACACACACACACACACACACACACACACACTAGTGTGGGCTAACAAACAGGCGATCCTCATTAAACTCCCACAACAACCAGGAGACGAGGACGCAGAACACAGAGCAGCGTTTTCTCTCTGCAGAGAGACTTTAATGTTTTATATAAGAACTATTAGGACAGGGTGCAAATCCATCTCAGAGCGCACACACACACACACACACACACACACACACACACACTTACATTCACACACTATGGGTAATCTGGGAACGCCAGTTAACCTAACCTGCATGTCTTTGGACTGTGGGAGGAAACCCACCAAGCCTGGGGAGAACATGCAAACTCCATGCACACGGCCCCCGAGGCGGGAATCGAACCCGGACCCTGGCGGCAGTACTAACCACTAAGCCACTGTGCCGCCATGATGACCAAAACTATTTAAGAAAAGCACACGATCGAGCGTCTTCAGTCAGAGAAAGCTTGGTTAGGGACCCCTGCATGTCCTCCAGAGCAGTTTCAGCGCCTCCCTGGTGGCCATGTGAGGTGTCAGCCGTGTCAATCTGCTTTGAGGATGGATGGTGTCTCACTGTTGAGGGAACAGGTTTCCTTTTTTAACATGGATGACGCACTCTAACCATCTATTCTCTCTTTCCAAAATCTGTACATTGTGATCCTTAAATGTGCTCTGAACACTTTCCACTGCATTGTACTGTATACGCTATACTGTTACTGCTTGTTCCAATTTGCATTTCCAGTCTTGCATTAAAAGTTTTTCTTCGAGCTGCGTACTGTAGCTCTATCAGGGTGGATAATGAGATAATAACCCTGTACTATATTACTGCTCTCCACTGGGATTCTCACTAGTACTGAGTGAGCTGTAAGTAATTAAACACAAGGTAAACTTTTATTACAGTCCTCCAGATGCCAGAGTACAGAAGCGATGCCATGATGACGCCGTGAGCTCCAGAGAGGTTCAATCACTTCACTGAGAAACAAAAGCGTTTCAGTATTGATTTCTTCTGCTGAAGGAAAACATGATTTTTTTTAATGGTTGATTGAATATCAGGAAAGAATAACAAAATAAATCTGAGCTGACTCTGGATCAAGTGGAAAAAACTTGAGTATTTTTTGGCAGCATCCAGACAGGAAGGGTAAAGGCTATCGTGCAAGTCAGCCAAAGGCACTTTTTTCTTTCTTACTGCTGTATCACAGATTTAGTGTAACAAACTTACGATCCGTCCTGTTTTGCATACACAAGCTCACAGACGCCCACGACTGGCTAGTGTCGCTGTGATGGACAGGGGAGAGAGAGTATGCCCCTCCTACACAGAGAATAGAGTTGGTTTTGAGCTCATAGACTTCTGCCATGGACGGCTGTTTGGACTTATGTTAATGATTAATCGTTAATTAACTAATTTCAGTTAGGAATGAATGTAAAAAACTGGCAAAATTGTTTTGCATAATATTTCTCAGTAGATCACATATCTATACATTTGGACACCACAAGAGGGCACACATGCAATATTACAATATAATCACAATATTACACAATGCAGAAATGGGTGTAACTTTCCGATCGTTCTCGACTTGCTCCGCCTCTTTCGATCCAACGGATAAATGAGGCGGAGCGCTGCAAAGTTTTTGCGCATCTGATCCCGTTCGTAAGGCTTCAGGGGAGCTTTCGTGATCCTGTCTATTCATCTGTCCAGACCTGCCACAAGATCAGACTTCTCACCTCCCCGTCGAGGGCCGACCATGACTCCCAGACACCTCTCGGACTGTCCCGGTTCGATCCTGCGAGCTGTGCATTGACCTCCCACAGAGGACAGTCACTGAGACCATGACACTCGCTTTCACGTCCTACACTCCACTGTATCCCTCAGAGATCCATCCGGATGTCCCGCACCAGGACCCGCTTAGGTGGTTTAAACTGCACACTTTGGCCCAGGAGCTCTTTCTCTACAGAACGTTGACACCAACGACACAAGCAGCAGCAGCGCACACAGATGGAAGAAGTTTAAAGAAGAGGAAACCAGTACTGAAGAGAAACCCTGCACTGGGAGGCCAATAACTGCCATTTTCTATGAGGATTCGAGAGTCGGGTTCGATGATGAATGTTGAGTCGTGCACTTGAAAAGAGGACGAGTTACTGTAACAACATGTGCACTTTGAACAACGCATGTCAGATTATAAACAGGTTATGTCTACTTTTGCATTACTTTCGGTACAGATATCATTTGTTTAACAGCCTCGTTTTAGAATGAGAGACAAGAGACGGAGAGACGAGAGACAAGAGACAGAGAGACAAGAGACGGAGAGACGAGAGACAGAGAGACAAGAGACGGAGAGACAGAGAGACGAGAGACGGAGAGACGAGAGACAGAGAGACAAGAGACGGAGAGACAGAGAGACAAGAGACGGAGAGACGAGAGACAGAGAGACGAGAGACGAGAGACAGAGAGACAAGAGACGGAGAGACAGAGAGACAAGAGACGGAGAGACGAGAGACAGAGAGACAAGAGACGGAGAGACAGAGAGACAAGAGACGGAGAGACGAGAGACAGAGAAGACGGAGAGACAGAGAGACAAGAGACGGAGAGACGAGACGGAGAGACGAGAGACAGAGAGACAAGAGACAGAGAGACGAGAGACAAGAGACAGAGAGACAAGAGATGGAGAGACAGAGAGACAAGAGACGAAGAGACGAGAGACAGAGAGACAGAGAGACAAGAGACGGAGAGACAGAGAGACAAGAGACGGAGAGACGAGAGACAGAGAGACAAGAGACGGAGAGACAGAAAGACAAGAGACGGAGAGACGAGAGACAGAGAGACAAGAGACGGAGGGACGAGAGACAGAGAGACAAGAGACGGAGAGACAAGAGACAGAGAGACAAGAGACGGAGAGACAAGAGACGGAGAGACGAGAGACAGAGAGACAAGAGACGGAGGGACGAGAGCAGGAATTTTGACATCCCTATTGTATTGTGTTTTTTTTCTAATTCTGTTTCTCGATTCTTGTTTGTCGACTACTAGGTTGTTACAGGAAGAAGAAAAAAAATTTATATATATGTTTTAAAAAACAGCATCTTCTTAATTAATTATTAATGATTAACATATTATTGATTGTTCAATTAAATTTTTCGATTTTAATTTTAAAATTCTATTTCATTCGATTTTACTTGTTACATTTCATTCTATTGTTTAGATTGATTTGTTTAATAATTAATGATTATTGTGTGAAAACTTTTTTTTCACGAGTCATATTTCTATTTATTTATTTATGCGTATGGTATTTTCTTGTATTTCATTTTAAAGAAAAGTTCATCACTTAGTTTAACACTCTAGTTCATAACATTAACTAACCTCATGGTCGTTAACGCCATGTTTGTGTGTGTGTGTGTGTGTGTGTGTGTGTGTGTGTGTGTGTGTGTGTGTGTGTGTGTGTGTGTGTGTGCGTGTGTGTGTGTGTGTGTGTGTCTCAGGTTCCTCCTGACGGCTGTGGCGTGTCTCTCGGCCTACTCCATCCACCTGCTGCTCAAGGCCTCGGGTGTCGTCGGTGAGTCTCGCATCTGATCCCAGACCAGTTTGTGTTGTGATTGGTACATGAAGAGTAAACAGATTCCATCAGTGTTCGTCTAGACAGCATCACGCCTTCATCATTATCATTATGATTTACATGAAAGTAGTCAGGGATAAACAGGTCATTGCGGTGGCAGAACAGAGAACTCTCTCTCTTTCTCTCTCTCCCACACACACACACACACACACACACACACACACACACACACACACACACACACAACACACACACACACACACACACACTCCTGAAGAATACCAGAGATGAATTTTAGTCGACCGGCGCATGGATTCTGGAGCATGAGCTAAAAATAGCGTCCATGCGTCACGGACTGTGGCTGTCTCACCTCTCGCTGACATCATCGTCTGGATTAAAGCAGGAGTGTTTATGGGAAAATTAAAACACTCAAAAAGAAAAAAAAAAAGGCACAAGTTTATGTAAGGGTTTGTTATAAGAGTGTGTGTGTTGATTTGTACAATGTGTATCTGTGTATAGGTTTGAATAAGTGCCTTGGTTATTCAGTGTGTGTGTGTGTGTGTGTGTGTGTGTGTGTGTGTGTGTGTGTGTGTGTGTGTGTGTGTGTCTGCAGGTATCCGTGCATACGAGCAGCTGGGTTTTCGAGCTTTCGGTACACCGGGCAAAATGGCCGCCGGCATTGCGATCACACTGCAGAATATTGGAGGTGAAACTACAATGTCATAAAGTCACACACACACACACACACACACACACACACACACACACACACACACACTTTCTACATAAGGCCCCAATCTGTTTAGACTGAATTCGAACCTGAACTCGAAGTTTTTTTATTCTGTCTTCTTTTCTCTCTCTCTATACAATGCCTTGCAAAAGTATTCACACCCCTTCAACTTTCCAACATTTATTCACGTTACAACCACAAACGTATAAGTATTTTATCGAGATTTTATGTGACAGACCAACACAACAAAGTGACACGTAATCGTGAAGTGGAGCGAAAATGATCAGCGGTTTTCTGTAAAAGTTTTTTACAAATAAAAATCTGAAAATCTGTGGCGTGATTTGTCTCCACCTTGCAGCAGGACAACGACCCTGAACAAACAGCCAGAGCTACAATGGACTGGTTTAGATCACAACATATCCATGTCCTGAGTCCTGAATCCGATCGAGAATGTGTGGCAGGACTTGGAAAATTGCTGCTCTCCAAGAATGAACAAAAATGGTGTGCAATGCTGGTAGAGACACGCCCCGAAAGACCTGCAGCTGGAGTTGCAGTGAAAACTGATTCTACACAGTATTGACTCAGGGGGGGGTGAATACAAACGCACGCCGCACTTTTCAGATGTTTATTTCTATAAACTTTCTTTTTGAAAACCTTTTAATCATTTTCCTTCCACTTCACAGTGACGCACCGCTTTGTGTCGGTCTGTCACATAAAAAGGAAGAGTTCACGGGGTGTGAATACTTTTGCAAGGCGCTACACATGAGAGCAGCCAAAGACAATGATTACGAATCCACGTCCACCATTATACAGTCACAATATCTCGTGATTATTTGACCTTGCGTTACAATTTTCCACACGGACTTGACGCGCGCCCGCTCAAAGCTCGTCACCTCGGCTGTCCTTCAGGCCGCGTCTCACCTCGGCTGTCCTTCAGGCCGCGTCTCAGCCGTTGGTGCGGACATCGAGCAGTCGGCTGCATGTCTTATCAAAGCATTAAAGATTTTCCCAGCAGCGAAACACCATCCTGTATTACTGAAACGTTAACATCTCGACTGTCTCTGTTTATGTTTACTTTTCCTACAATTGTCCTCTTTTTAGTCTAAATTTTGGAAGTCCACAATGAGATAAAAAGGGCCGGCGCAGTCCGGGAGCGGCTCACACACACGTTTACACGGGATAAAGATAGACATGTTAGACATGATTCCCTTGATTCTAGTGACATTGACTTCCAGCATAATAATCACAATGTCCTGTGGTAGGGGCGTGTGTGTGTGTGTGTGTGTGTGTTTGTCTCTCATGACTGTCCTCTCTCTCTCTCTCTTTCTGTCTCGGTGTCTCAGCCATGTCCAGCTACTTGTATATAGTGAAGTATGAATTTCCTCTGGTGATTCAAGCCTTTCTCAAGGTGGACAAACTGTCTGGGTAAGTGTATGTATGAGTGTGTGTGTGTGTGTGTGTGTGTGTGTGTGTGTGTGTGTGTGTGTGTGTGTGTGTGTGTGTGTGTGTGTGTGTGTGTGTGTGTGTGTGTGTATGAGACAATGATACTTAATGTACACCCACATTTCCATACAGTACCTTGCTGGCTCTAGACAGCCTCGTAGCCATAACACGCTTTTCTGTTTATAATCTGTATAAATGAATGAAAAGGTTTCGTCTGTACCTTGGGTCAGAACTCGTTCTTTCAAATGATGTCTTTACGTTTCATACACTGGAGGAGCAGAAACTCGAGTTCAGTCTGCGTTCTGGTCTCGGTGAAGAACGTTACCGAGCCCAAGCTCACACACGAGCCAGTGATTTTCTACATGATCACAAATTTCCACTTTCAAATGATTTTGTCATCCAGAACCGGCACATTAAACGGCACCATGTCACATGACCATGAGCACCTGGGTGTCTCACCAGTACAGGCACTGCATCTACTGTACGTCACATACCGTATACCACTCCTCGTCAGTCTTTAGTCGCTGTCTCTTTATGCGTATCGTGTTTGCGTTGCTGCAGAGGCGAGACTGTTTGACGATAATATTGTGATGTCGCTCAATGCTAGTGTGTGACAGATTCCCAAAAAATCTCCTAAAAACTCATCCGCCTGTGAGTGAACATTTAATCAGCGCTCATGTGGCGTGACCCTCCGCAGGGTCTGTCCGGCGGACGTACGCACAACGTGATGGGAAACGTTTGTGTGTGTGTGTGTGTGTGTGTGCGTGTGTGTGTGTGACGTCTGTTTATTCTGACGTGCGGGATTGAATTGAGAGTCCTGGAGCTGTGATGCTTAATTAACCATCATTCCCTCAGTGTACCTTTACTTACTGATCCCCTGTGTGTGTGTGTGTGTGTGTGTGTGTGTGTGTGTGTGTGTGTGTGTGTGTGTGTGTGTGTGTGTGTGTGTGTGTGTGTGTAAGCAATGCGATTGTGTGCGAGTGGTTATCTGTTGAAGGTCAGATAATGTGTAGGCACAGCTTGGTGTGTTGTGTGTGTGTGTGTGTGTGTGTGTGTGAGAGAGAGAGAGAGAGAGAGAGAGTGCCAGCACCAGGCAGACAGCAGATGTCCTGAGACACTCGGAAAGGCGTCTCGAACGAAACGTCATGGAAACGACCCGTGAGCGTCTGTGCATATTCACTCGCGGAGGCTCGCGGGAGACGAGAGGCTTATCGGGGATGCAGACGGTTTCCATAGCGATGGCTTACTCTTTACTCCTCTGTCAACATGAGCACAAAACAAATAATAAATAAGGTGATGCTTTGGTCAGACTCGGCAGTCAAATGAAGACGATCAGGTCTGAGCGAGTGTGTGAGATCTCAGGACGGGTGATTTGTGCAGCGTTTAGTGTCCGGGTTGTGTGACATGAAATGCAGGAATATCGACTCCACGGATGAAGAAAACACTGCAAAAAGTCCCTCTAATAAAGAGATCAATAGATGTATTTCTTTTATAGTTAATTAATAGAAGCTACAGAATCAGTAAGTGTGTGTGTGTGTGTGTGTGTGAGTGTGTGTGGGTGTGGGTGTGTGTGTGTGTGTGTGTGTGTGTGTGTGGGTGTGAGTTTGTGTTTGTTTGTTGGCATGTGTCTCACCATCTGACTCATCCTCCCGCACACTTGAGACTGGAAGAACCGCAGAACATAACACTTTCCCTCACACACACACACACACACACACGCACAGATTTGTGGCTTGATTTCGCCACTTAATTACAAAGCCTCATTTTCCCTTTTTTCCCACCAAACCCAAGTTCACCTCCTACTCCCTGCCACACACACACACACACACACACACACACACACACACACACACACACACACACACACACTCCTTACGATGATGATGTTTGCTTTCAGAGCATCTCAGCCTGACACTCGCTTCCTGTTCCAGGTCAGGATGTGGCAGGTCACTGTGTTTCTTTTGGCCTGTGAGTTGGGAGAGCTGAGTGGGGCTGACCCGGGGCAAATAATCAGCTTAAAGGCTTTAGAGAAAGGGGAGAGAGACAGAGAGACAGAGAGAGAAAGAGAGAGAGAGAGAGAGAGGGGGGGGGGTGTTTGTAAAAGAGGACTGTGAGGTCTGTGTGGAACCAACTACACTCTCCCATCGAGTGCACCAGCCAAGCAAAGTGTGACTGACAGAGAGGCCACGCCTCCTTCACCCTAACTGACATATACGGAGATTGATTGGCCACGCCTCATTCACTCTGACTGACAGATACAGAAACCACGCCTTCTTTACAGTGACTGACAGATACAAAGGCCACGCCTCCATAACTGACAGACCTGGAAACCACGCCTCCTTCAGTCTGACTGATAGATACAGAAACCACGCCTTCTTTACAGTGACTGACAGATACAAAGGCCACGCCTCCATAACTGACAGACATGGAAACCACGCCTCCTTCACTCTGACTGATAGATACAAAGGCCACGCCTCCTTCTCCGAGACTGACACATACAGAGGCAACACCTCCATAATTCTGACTGACACATACAGAAACAACACCTCCATCACTCTGACAGACACAGAAGCCACGCCTCCTTCAATCTGACTGACAGACACATAAGCCACGCCTCCTTCACTGTGACTGCCACAGAAGACACGCCTTCTTCACTATGACTGACAGACACAGAAGACACGCCTCCTTCATTGTGACTGATGGATACAGAGGCACGCCTCCATAACTATGACTGACTGATACAGAGGCCACGCCTCCTTCACTCTGACTGACAGGTCCACTTAGTCAGTGACTTTTGCCTGACACACACACACACACACACACACACACACACACACACACTCACACACACACACACACATATTGTCCTCACATTCAGTGTGTTTGCAGTATTTTGAGGAACTAGACAGTAAACAGAATGATGAAGCAGAACTGCTTGGTTCCTGTTTGAGGTGTCGCAGGACGCAGGCTGTGTGCAGGAAGAGACGCAGTGCAGGACTGAACAAATATTTCAGTGTGAAACAAATTAACAGAGACACAGGAGAGACACAGCAGAGACACAGGAGAGACACAGGAGAGACACAGCAGAGACGCAGAAGAAACACATCAGAGACACAGCAGAGACACAGCAGAGACACAGGAGAGACACAGGAGAGACACAGCAGAGACACAGCAGAGACACATCAGAGACACAGCAGAGACACAGCAGAAACACATCAGAGACACAGGAGAGACACAGGAGAGACACAGCAGTCATGGAGGAGACGAAGCTGATGAAAACTTGCTGTGTTGCACAGATACAGAACAGTTTCAGTTGTTTATCCCGCACACGGCCACGTCGTGTCTGAACTAAATGTTATCCGCTCATCATCTGTACCACTTCATCCTGTATTCAGGGTCACAGGAGGACGGGAGCCTATCCCAGGAGACTTTGGGTACGAGGCAGGGTACACTCTGGACAGGGTGCTAATCCATCACATGCTAACTCATGCAAACTCCACCCACTCAGACACAGAGGCGAGAGCTAATACTCTGCAAGAAATTTGTCTTAGTAAACAAAGCAGTTTCGTCATACAAGCGAACGAACCGAACGGAGGCTAAGTTGCGCGTACATCTGGGAGCCGCTGTTTGTGTTTTCTGCAAGATTAAGTGAAGAAGTGAAGAAGAAAAGGGAGCCGCTTTCAGCCGGTGCCAAGAGGAATCATAAATGAATGTTAAGTGAGGTTTAATGTCGATTTATTTAATATTTTACTTGATTTACATGTCTTTTATAAATGTTTTGATTGTTTTTATATGCAAAATATGATTATAGTGTTGGAAATTGGTAATATTGGTGATATTTTTGGGTGGCTGGAACGGATTATCTGCATTTACATTATTTCCTATGGGACAATACGCTTCACAATACGACATTTCATCTTAAGAACTCGCCTTTGGATCGGATTAAACTCGCCTGCCGAGGAACCGCTGTATATAATAATAATAATAATAATAATAATAATAAAAATGTTAGCTGTTCATTTAGCTCGTGTTCATCTGATCAGCTGTTCCACTCAGACCTGCTTCAGGTCCTACAGAGTTCCTACAGAAAGTTCCTGTCTAACGTCCAGCCTGTGATACTGTCCTTCTTCTCACTCTCACCCCCCCCCCAGTGAGTGGTACCTGAACGGTAACTACCTGGTGGTCATCGTCTCCATCTGTATCATTCTACCTCTGGCTCTGATGAAGCAGCTGGGTGAGTCTGTGTTTAAAACGTTTTTTGTAAATAAATACATGCAGAAGAAGAATGATGTTATGTTTCTCAAACTGTGTGTGTGTGTGTGTGTGTGTGTGTGTGTGTGTGTGTGTGTGTGTGTGTGTGTGTGTGTGTGTTTTAGGCTATCTGGGCTACACCAGTGGGTTCTCTCTCAGCTGCATGGTCTTCTTCCTTATCTCGGTATGTCTTCCATCTCCACTCTCTGTTTCTCTCTCTCACACACACACACATTCAAACGCAACCCAAGGCTTGCCATGTGTGTGTGTATGCGTGTGTGTGCGTGTGTGCGTGTGTGCGTGTGTGTGTGTGTGTGTGTGTGTGTGCACTGATTCAGAATGAAATGCTTTTCCCTGAGCCAGTGTGCTGACAGTGTGAGAGTTAAACATCTGATTCACTCAGCCTGCCAATTAAATAGATTCCTCACCTCCTTCTATATATGTGTGTGTGTGTGTGTGTGTGTGTGTGTGTGTGTGTGTGTGTGTGTGTGTGTGTGTGTGTGTGTGTCAGCATGACTCATTTGATGTGCGTATGTGCTCACTTATGTGTGTGCATGTGTCAGGTTTGCTATTGTCTTGCTCCTCGTGTGTGTGTGTGTGTGTGTGTGTGTGTGTGTGTGTGTGTGTGTGTGTGTGTGTGTGTGTGTGTGTGTGTGTGTTGGCTTATGTGGTTTACAAGGACTTTTGACCTGAATACGCACTTATAAGGACATTTGGGTTTATGAGGACAGGGTGTGTGTTTGTGTGTGTGTGTGTGTGTGTGTGTGTGTGGGTGTGTGTGTGTTAGGCTATCTGGGCTACACCAGTGGGTTTTCTGTGTGTGTTTTCCAGTATATCTTTGTTTTTTACTTTGCTCATGTTTTTTCTTTTTCTCATATCATGCAATACTTTATTTTTTTCTTCTCATATAATCGAATTTCTTCCTTTTCAGTTTTCCTTCTTTTTCTTTTTCTCATTTTCGTCTTCTCTTCTTTTCTCTCTTCTTGTCTCACACCATCATGTTTCTTCTCTTTCTTCTTTCCTGATCTCTTTTCTCTTTCCTTTTCACATCATCTTTTCTCCTCTTTTTCTCTTTCGCTCTTCTCTCCTTTTTCAAGATATCATTTTTGTTTTCTCTTTTCTTTTCATATGATCTCATTTCTCTCTTTTAACTTTGTCTCTCCTCTTTTATTTCCTTCTCCTCTCCTCTCCTCCTCTCCTCCTCTCCCTGTATCTACTCTCTTTTTCTCTTCTTCCTAGAGAAGAACGAACCTGCACACTTATTATTAGCTGCTAATATAAGTGTACATTAAGGAGAGTTTATCTATTATTAATCATTTATAAATGAAGCACTTCAGTGAATGCGTTTATGTGCAGTAAACCTGTAGAGTATTAAACCTGGGGAGACTCAGAGCTCTTCTGTCTGTCTGTTTGTCTCGTCTCCTTGTGCTGGTAAACGCTACCGTGTGCTGATCGTCTCATACGGAAGAAAGACCTTTGAGTACCAGATCAAACATCTGAATGAAACCTCTGCTGTCCCTCTGCCCTCTGTCTCCCTCCTGTCCCTCTGTCCCTCTCCCCTCTGTCTCCCTCCTGTCCCTCTGCCCTCTGTCTCCCTCCTGCCTCCCTCCTGTCCCTCTGTCCCTCTTCACTCGTAGGTGATCTATAAGAAGTTCCAGGTGCCGTGTCCCTTCACAGACTTCTCCTCCTTGAACCGGACGGCAGCGTTGAACAGCAGCGGCGTGGTGGCGGTGGAGCACAGCGGGGTGACCATGACGCCCGAGGACGACCCCTCCTGCACCCCGCGCATGTTCAACCTCAACATCCAGGTCCAACACCTCGCTTCCAACAACTTTTGTTTCCGTTTTATCTTGTGACGTTTCCAGTGAGGTAGCGGTGGTGAGGGCGTTGTCATGGTTACCGCCTCCCAGCATTTTACGGCATATTAGCACAAAAGTGTCTGGCCTAGTTATTGATCTACTTAAAAAGCTGCTTATGAAAGGTTAACTGTACTTCACTCTACAGTACCTGAGACGCACCGGTGGAGATCCGCCGCTGTAGTGTCTAATAGAGCGGCGTTTTTGTGAGTCCTGCTGCTTTAAAGTTCACTGTTAATCAGAGAAGTGAAATTCTACGGAGACGATGCAGAAGACAGAGCTGACATTTACATCCTTCACCTCTTCATTCATTTCTTCCTCTTTTAGAAACAACAAACCAAGAAACCTCTCTCTCTCTCTCTCT
>JAAGKR010009409.1:0-21703 GCA_011419295.1 Clarias macrocephalus | reverse complement strand
TTTTTTATTTCATATGTGGAAAAGCTCATTGCTTTATGCAGTGCTTATGGACATGTTATAAAGCCTTCAGTCTTTACGTTTAGAGCAGGATCGCGAAAGCCTGCTGTGTAAAGAAAGAGTAGTCAGATTAGTTTATAACAGCTCTACGTAGTGCTTATGAATGTGCTGTGAAGGCATCCAGGTTTTAAATAACGCGGCGCCCCTAAAATAGTGGACTCATAACTCATAGTATATGGGGGGGGGGGGGGGGCGAGGGGGTGGGGGGGTGGGGTTGTCCTATCAGGGACCGTAATCCTGTTAGCAGATTCGCCCCCAATGTCCCCCCCACCCCACATGTGCTTATCGGATGTATCAGGTATAAGGGAGGGCAGAATGAAGAGAAGAAAGCCCCTTGTATACCTGGCCGACCTTAGTTTTTTTTTTCTTCTTCTTCTTCTTCATGCTGTAAGGAGGCTTGTCTCTGGTTGTAGGCGATAAGCCAGAGGCGTTTTGTATATTACACTCGATCCTCGACCTCTAGATCGTACACGGGTATAAAGTTGAGGGTCGAGACTCGCGGCGTTGCTGCTCGGCCGTAGGCTGCCGCGCTCTTTTGTTGAAGACATCCCCAATCTAAATGATTCCGTGTTTACATGAGTCCAGGAATAGCTCAGCAATCAATAGCGCCTCTCGCTCTGCATGCTGATTCCTGCGCTATAGATCCAAGGTGCTGATACCCGCCGAAGCCGAGGAAAACTCGGTTTATTTCTAGACGTACACATTAAAATAAATAAATAAATAAATAAATAAATAAATACATTTCTAAGTTATTGCTTACCAGCTGGCATCCTGTATGAACTCGCTCATTCCATTATACGAGCTTTAATATCCTCCACGCGCGCCGCGTACGACTCCACTGTCCATTAGCCGTGAATTAGAGGTACTGAATAAGTGTGGAGTTAGCAGTGTGTGTGTGTGTGTGTGTGTGTGTGTGTGTGTGTGTGTGTGTGTGTGTGTGTGTGTGTGTGTGTGCTTTCTACACCTTACTTTAATTTTGTATCATAATATTTGTTAAGGCATGTGCAGTATTTCTTTCTTGGATCAAGAATTTTTTTTTTTTTTCGATATTTTTTTCATCACATAGAAAATGTAAAGCTGCTTTTGGGGAATGTCTGCTGTTTAAAGCACCGTGGAGATGAATAACAGCGAAAGGACAGTTGTTAATACAGTATATTATCTAGTAGCCAGTAGCAGAGCCGCTATTCTTACTTGTGGTAAAATAATCTGGGAGCGACGCCGAGAGTAAACAACAAGCGACTTGAAGTTTTTCTTTTAAACATCACCTTCTTAATAAACAAGCCACAACAGCCATGTATAAAGGGATCATCTATACATCCAGATTATCCCGTCCTGTTTATAAAGTATATAAAGTTCATGGACCCGACGCCGGGTGTGAAGTTGCCACTTGATCTCCTGTTGTACGTCTGATCTTTGAAAAGCTTAAATTCTGGTAAATTCGTTACTGTTGTTCATTTTGACCGTTATCTTTATCGACCTTGGACTGTTTTGGGTCTTTATTTTCACCTTGGTATGATTAAACCTGCATGTTACAGCTAATCGGTGCATTTGCTGAAGCTTTGAATCCAAGTCAGACTCCATTCAAGTTTTGCGGATCGTGTTTCTTTTGTCTGTTTGTTCAGTTTGATTCAGTGCTGCTGGTGTTTATGGTCTGATTTGTCTCAAGCGTCTACATTTCTTGAAGGACAAAAATCGTCCCCAATAAATAATAATAATAATGAACACTGAAAAGCTGTGCAGCTTGTGCCGTTGCTTGTCTCGTAACAAAGAAATACTCTTAATTGCTGCAAATAAACTCCAGTCCACTAGGTGGCGCTATTGCACCGAATGCTCATAAACTCAAAAGAAGAAGCAATACTTTAAACGCAAGTATTTGGCGATATGAGTGATTTGTATTTTCTGCAAAAGCTTGTTAAAATGTAGACTGTTAAACATTTGTAAGTTTATTGTAACAAAATCGCGCAGCTCTAGTATAAACAATAGCTACAGGCTAATAGAGACTTTAATCACCAGCGACCACACGTTATTGATATTGATTTGATTTGTATTATGATTCCGTATCAACGATTTTATAAATATCCTCAAATTTCCCAACGCCTGACGATGTGTGTATAGTCTAGACGGCGCCACCAGTAGGATTATAGAGGAACTGCAACATTTTACCCCCTCAAATGCAAACATCGAACATTCGACTGTCCTCTGAAAATAACTCCACATACAGCCGTCATTGTCAAAATAACTGGCAACAGAAGTGAGTGCTAATACTGGATATATAGCATGTGTCATAATAGTGTTATGTATATAAGGGATATAACGCTGATTGCTGATGTATGATGAGCGTCTTAGAATCATGATTAAAAATAAATCATGTTGCTATTGCTGAAGTCACTAAATAGTATGTACTAGAATGACTGGTTACTCTGCTGACAGGGCTCGGGTGGGATGGCTGTCAGAAGGAGCGGCGATATCTCCTGGACACTTTTCTGGCTGCGGGCTTCAGAATCTTTCAGCTCGGAGTCTGAGCGGCTGGACACATTTCACAGGGTCGGTTTAAACAAACGTTTGAAGACACATGAAGTGAGTTGTTTTTAGAGTACTGTGGAAAGAACTTAGTGCTGAGGAACCAAGATTATCTGACAAAAGGCTCCAGGAAAAGGTCTTGGATTGGTTGTCTGCCATGAAAGTGGGCGTTTCTTCTCCACAAGCGCGTGATTTGAGGAGCCGCGTTTGGCTTGCGAGAGCTTTTAAAGGAGCTTTTTAAAAGCGTTTCCCGGTGGCGCTAATTGACGAATCATAGAATAATTTCTAGCGAAGCTCGAGGTCTGGCTGGTGAGACGGCGTCCTCATGACGTCAGAAGCGACTGGCTCAGCCAGGGGGAACCGGTCCGTCCACCAGGCCAGCGCAGCTTCTCTTCCAGAGAAACACCTGAACTTCAGAGCATGCATTTTTCATGACCTCAAACCTCCCATCCGGCCCCGAACTCCTCTGCTGCAGATTAATCTCTACCCTCGGGCTCTGTGCATCCTCGTGTATCTTTACACTCAGGAAACAGCTCTCCAATCCCCGGTCCTACGCCGTAGCATCCTGAGCACCTCTCTACAATCCCACGTGCTCCATCCTCGCTCGCACTCCGCCGCTCGTTCCCTGCGCCGCTCGTTCCCTGCGCCGTCCATTAAACGCCATGCAGAGCTTCCCCTCAACCCCTGGCGTGCACATCGCTCCCAATTCCAATCATCGTTCCTTTGTTCGGGCCTGGGGTTGGTGGGTGGGTGGGTGGACGTCCAGATCACTGCGCCCTATAATGGAAGCTCGGACGTTTTGGATGTCGCACCTGCATCATAAAGTATCCAGTCAGCGCAGATGTTGTCATGATGCTTCAAATCAATAATTACGCACACGGAAATGACAATAGCGTTTTAATTGCTCCCGATTAAGTGCATTTTTGTTTTCTACATCATTAGCTAGCACTTTTAGCGATGTAGATCGAGTACGGTTGCAATAAACAGCAGGTTTTATTCCACTACTGAAGACATGCCTTGTATCTGATCTCCAGTCGAGAGGTTGATGGTCGCAAGCAACATGCAGGTAAAAAGTTTTTTTTTGTTTGTTTGTTTTTTTTGTTTTTTTTAATTCCCCTCTCCTCATAGTTTGTTAGCTACGAGTGATGAACTGATCTGAGCTGAGGTCAGAGTCAAATTTGAGGTGCATATAAGTACATTACACAAGGTCTTGGTCGTTATAGATCCTCCTGCTGTGCACACCGAGCATGAGATGTGAATGCGAGTGCAATGTAAGTAATAGGGGCCAAATTCCACAACCCTCATTCCGTACAAAGTGCAAAGTGCAGCTGGGACTCATATGAAGCTTCTGCAGCTAAATCAGTTTGGTGTCTATTAAAATGACGCTGTATTTACTACAAATGTACTTTTTTTTTTCTTTCCGCGGAACTAGCCGTATGGCTAATCTAAACTAGAAAAGATTTACTACAGTGTAACTTGACTCGCTTTAGCTGTACGCGACTGCAGACGCCTGATATGAGCCGAACTTTGGAACGCATTTTCGCATGGAACGAGGGTTGTGGGATCTGGCCCCTGTTACTCACGTCGTACTCGCGTTATTGGGTGACAAACGCCACGCTCGGTGTGCAGAGACCTTTTGAAATGTACTTACTGTAAATGCACCTTAAGTTTGATTTAAGGCGGATTCTGTCTCTACAAGATTTTCGACTTGTACTGTAGTTCCTGCTCACGAAGAAATGTTCAGCCCCAGCTTGCTTTGATCGTCGTCGTTAATCATGAAATGCCTTATATTGATGCTTAACGAGTACGAGTAAACGAGCGCGGTATTGTACCGTGCTGTGTATCGGCGGGTCCCTTGTTAGCAGCACCGCTTTCAAGCCTTGGATGGGATGTTCCACGGCTCCGCTCGTTGTTTTGACAGGGTCCTGTCTTGCCGTTCTCTTATGCGTTAACGCCGTCCTCCCTCGTCTCATCTGCACTCTTGATCTCGCCAACGCTTTTATCTTGTCAGTCCCAATTCGCTCCCATTTCCGGCATTACCTTTCCCCACTCCGTATATAACCATACATAATTATGTATATTACCCGAGTACATGATCAAAGCAACTCGGCTCAGCCCTGCACACACACATTCTCTCTCTGTTTCTAACATTTTTTATTCTCTCTTTTTTTTTTTCTTTTTTGTTTTGCTTTTCTCTGCTATCCGGATACAGCAGTGCAGTACATGAATGCAAATGATAGCCGGTGAATTTAAAATGCAAATGAGATTGCCTTTAAATGGTTTCTGCAAAGAGGGAATATCGTTAGCGAGTTGTTTTGCAGCACTGTTTCATATGGATGAGGTGAAATGTTGTAGCTACTTTGTGAAGAAGAAGAAGAAGAAGGAAGAAGTCATGGCTGGAAAGGGAGCGCAGATCCTTCATAATGTTTATCGTTTGCTGTTCAGAATGAAGGAGAAAACTCTGCAGACGACTAGACCGCGTGACGTGACGTGACGTGACGTGGTGACATGTGGGATCGTAAATTCCTCCCTTCGCACGTCTCGCATGAACTACCGCCACGTAGCGTCAGAAATCCATTCCCGTGCTTTCTGTTTCCTTGAGAAAGTGAGAAAGCCGCTGGTGTGTGTCTCGATCGCTGATCCATGTGCTGATGTATGAATCAGGACGGTTTCCTGCTCGGCTAAACCGGGACGAAGATCTCATGTTTTGCATACTTTGTTCTTTGTTTTGTTTTGTCTTTTTCCTTACTAGCACAACAGGCTACGAAATCAGATCAGACGTTCAGGTTGCCATGCCAACAAGGCTTTTGTTGTTGTCTCTGGGTGGGTTTCATTTGATGCCAGCTTCGGGGTTTTTCAACATATTTACAGAAGATGTTCAGAGGATTAAAACTCTCAGCGGTGCGTCATAACCAAGACTGCGCGCCGTCGAACAGAAACATTCCCAGGACGGGTCGCGTGACGCGTCTCGCGTCTCGCATCCCGAAAGGTTCCTATTAATAAAAGAGCCAAACAGTCGAACGTCTGCGTCTCCTCGTTTCTGGAATAACCTTTAATAACCTGCATGTCCACACTTTGCCTTTATAACCGTGTCCGTCTTCCTTCCTTTCATCTCAACAGCTTTGAGATGCCCTCAGGAGTCATTTTAGCAATATTACCTCCAACAGATATTACAGACGGGTCCAGGAACTGAAGGGATAATGAAGAAACTGTTGATTTTTTTATTTTATTTTAGATTTGCTGTCTTTTCACAGATTACATCCACATTTCACTGGTAATATCTCGGATCTCGGTTGCAGTCCATTGCACTTGACGGCCTGGTATAGGGTTGCCGTGGTAACGCCATATAATAAAACTCTGGGGTAGGAGTAAAGGCTTCTCTACTATTTCAGGTTAACTATTTGAAGGAATTTCGGGTGCTTCCGAATCTATAACGCCAAAGGGCTTTTGACTTTTGATTGGTCGCCAGGTGTCGAATAATTTGCGCTCGTTTTAATGCGTTATCGTTTCCGTGCCCAGGGACAACGACGGACCACGAGAGGATGCTTCACATAGACGGATTGCCATGATGTTCCTTTTTAAATTAGGAGGCGTTATTGTAACGGGCATGGAAGGAGTCTCCAGTGCCAGTGCTTTGGAACAGTCGAAGCTTCCAGACGTCCAGTTTTTAGTTGACACTTGTCACACACACTTGTATATTCACCTCATCAGCAAAAACAATATTTCCAATTAACTTAGTCCAATTAGAGATTCCAACTTAACTGTGTACATGGACACTGATCTGATAAGACATACGTGTGTTTACCTGCTTTAATCAGATTATAACTTTTTCCCTCCCGATCCCGCTCGCTGTGAAGTGTTTAATTGTGTTGATTTTTCACTAACCTGCTTAGGTTAGGTTGAGCTTCTCATCTTTTTTTCCCGATAAACCCCGCCTTCTGTGTTATGATTGGTTATAAGAGTCCAGCCTCATCTTTAATTGGTTAAATGCTTTACCATGTGTGAAGAGTGTATTTATTCCAGTAAGAGAGGAAAGATCAGGTCAGGTGTTTACATTCATGATGTTCACTTGTTGACCTGATTATCAACACACCTCGCGCCTCACTCCCATTGCAGAATCACTCCATCCAGGTCAGGTGTTTACATAATGAATTTTTAATTCAGATCGGACAAATGTTAATGCTATTAATGGAATATCAGGGTCCAAGTAAACACACCTAATGACGCTCTGCCTGTAATCGCTAAACCTGTCATCTTCTATTCCTTAAATAATCTCACAACACACAAAGACTCATTTTAAAGATAAATTTACATCAACACATTCCACAAAGGTACTCGGTCAGAATAACATGGTCGCTGTTTTGTAAAAAAAATAATAATCATTTAATAAATAAATAAATCAACTTGGTTTTTAGTGCGCAATCAGTGGCCTGCAAGGAAATGAGAACCCTAAACCTAAAGCCGTGTCAGTATTTATGAGACGAAAGTCATTTGTATTCAGATTACGATTACACGGGTACTTAAAGTTTTTTTTTTTTTTTTTTTTTTTTCCCGCACAAGCACTCAACTTTAAACCTGAAAAGCAAATCAGGGATAGAAAATGCAGATTGGTGTAACAGGAAAGCTATTTAAAAATGAAAGTAGAAGAAGAAGAAGGGAAAAAAATGATGATATGAGATGAAGGAATGAAATGAAGCTAAGAAGAGAGTGACGTGTGGGCCGCGTGTTGCTGCATGTGTGGTCCTGGATGTAATTATCGCATTCGTCAATGCACATTTGGCTTTATTAAAAAACAGGCATCTGCATTTATCATTGTATAAAATAGCACTTGATGCAGCACGGTGTTGGAAAGGACCTTCAGCCTGTTCCTCTCAGCTGCAGTTCCAAAACAATAAGGAAACATTCCTTTGAGATGTTGGTCTATGTTGAGATGACATACAGTACAGTTCCTGCAGGTCCTGGTCCATGTTGGTCCATGTTGAGACGAGCTACAGTTCCTGCAGATCCTCATACTGATCCTCATACTGCGTGTGATCTTCCTACTGAGGATCTCATACTGAGGTTCTCCTGCTCTACCACATCCCACCTGTTTTCTCCTGGGATCAGATCCGGTGTCTGGGAAGACGACCAGAGAGCTGGACTCATTGTCATGTTCCTGAAAACCACAAGTTTGAGATGACTTCTGCGTCGAAACATGGCGCATCATCATCATCATCATGTTGGAAGCAGGCATTAGAAGATGGGATGCAAATGGTCAGAAATAATGCTGAATGATAGAATTGGGATGAACAAGCCCAAAGTGTGCAAAGGAACCGTTCCCCACACCATTACTCCTCCCTGGAATGTCGACACACGGAAGACTGGATCTCGGGATCCATACCGTCGGAGCCAGATGGAGACCCTGTCCTCTGCCAACCTCAGCCTTAGTCTCTGTTCTTGCTTGACAGAAGTAGAACGTGATGTCTCCTTGTGCACCTCATCATCTGTAAGGCGTGTGCTCTGAGATGCTTTTCCGATCACTACAGTTGTGTAGAGTGGTTATTTGTGTTACTCTAGCCTTTGTTGTTAGCTGAAACAAGTCTGGCCAGGCTCAGTAGACCTCTCTCATCAACGAGGTCGTTTTAAGTCCACAGATGTAACACTTGCTGGATGTTTTTTGATTCATCACACCATTCTGAGAAAATCCCAGGAGGTCAGGGCTCCACAGCTCAGCTGGTCTTGTATATCGGAGACTGTGAAATTTGATTCGTGTCAACTGGACTTCTTTCTTGTTAGAAAGAAATGTTTCACTACTCGTGCAAGTAGCTTCTTCAGTCTATGTAGCAAGAAAGAAGTCCAGTTGACACGACTCAACTTCCACATAACCTCACCTGGATAACTGAGAAAATTCACAGCCATTTTGCCTGGAGTTGCTGATCTGAAGGTCGCCAGTTCAAGCCCCAGATCTACCAGGCTGCCACCACTAGACCCTTGAGCAAGGCCCTTAACCCTGTCCACCCCAGAGGTGCTGTATCACAGGCTCTGACGCCAGCCACCCAAATAAGCTGGGATACGTGAACAAAAGACTCTGGCAGTGCTTTAATATACTGGTGGCAGCGATCGCATTTGTTCCCTCATTCTGATGGTTGGTGTGAACATCGGCATTCGCTGTAATGTGCGCTGCATAAATCTCGTAGTCTCTCAGTAAGGTTACTGTTTGATGTTTGTGAGCTCAAATCCCAGTAAAGCCAAGGTTCCACTCTTGTGTCATATAACGAGAGCCATAATTGGCTCGATTGTAAATCGCTCCGGATAGAAGCGTCAGATAGAACGAGCAAGAATCACGTCTGAATAAGGCGCATACTGCATGAGTCCGAGGATTTTTTTGTTTTCTGACGCAACTGTGGAAATAAAATCAGTGTTCATTTTCGGAGCAGTTAGTGTGATTACAAAACGTAAAAGCATGAACGGTGTCCTGCATTCTGCGGCTTTTGTTCCTTTTGTGGTGCGACAACTATAACTGTTTACAGGGTTGCGAGTCCTGTAATTGGCTGACTGATTACAGTAGCACTACATGCATTTATAAAATATAATAATAAAAAAAAAAAAAAGGCAATGGTTTTTCTTTTTGTATCTCAAAGAAAGCAGGTTGTAGCCTTTGTGCTGTCAGACAGGGCAGTGATGTGATGGCAATCCGATGGGAATCTAGAGCCGAAAATGACTGTTATATAAGATAACGTTAATCATTTGAACTGCCTAGGAATAGCTAGTGAGGAGATCAAATCACCACTTCCTTATTCCTTATTATCATTAAATGTGCTGTATTCCTAAAAGAAGTGATACAAGTTTTCTTCCTCTACATTAACACCCAGCAATTTGTCCCCTCTTTGCATTTAATAAAAAATATTCACGCTCATTCTACCTTCCTGGTTTTGGCAGCTTGATTTTTTGTCATTAGCCTGTACACTGGAGTGGAATATACACTCACTGGCAATGGAGCGTGGCTGAGCTGTTTCTTATTCTGGCACCCAATTATCCCTGATCCCCATGAAGGAAAAGCACCGCGCTTCTTCTCTGACCATGTGCTGACCTCCGCCGCTCGACTGTTACTTCCTCTCCCTCTCGCGTTTTAAAGTCCCACCTCTAATACGGGTCTGATTAAGAGAAATATTAGTACGATGATTATATAATTTCTTTTTGTTTCCCAATGAAGTAGATTTTGTAAAAGCTATAGGGTTTAATAAAAAAAGTTAGAAAAGATCGTGACATTTCGTAAATGTCACGTTTTTTCAGAACCATTGAAGGACCCGTGCTAGTGGTGCCGGTTCAGTGCTGGTTCACCTCACAGATCTTTAAAAAAAAAAAAAAACGTTTTGCTTTTTAATAGGCTCGAGAGCCACCTCATTACATCTGAGTACATTTCAACTTCCCCATCATTGCAAGCACCCGGTGCAACAGCCGTGGCGATGGACGCAGGGCTCCTGGCTTTGCAAGCCTACGTTGGAATCTAAACACAACTGGAACAGAGCATTTCTGCAGCTTGTTATAAGAAATTATGATCTCAAAGTTTTCCTTGGTGTTCATGGTCATGATAATCCCAAACCCAAGCCCATGACGCGAGCACTTCTTGGTTCTAGAGCAGCAAACTAGAACTAGTTTTCATGACGAGAGGCTTGTCTTGGTCTATCAAAATGTTTGAAATTAGGCAGCGGCTCTAAACCAGCCTCGGCACTGCCTCAGTGGCATAACAGTAACCAGTGCAGCCCCAGTGGTCAGGTTTGGGGCATCGACCGGGACAAGAACCAGAGTCTTCCTCTTAGCAGGAGAAGAACCAACCACTGAGTCAAGGCACCATGGTATACCAAGGGTGACTTCTAACCAGTCCGGGGCTTTATCTTGTTGGTCTTTACACAGCTGGACGCCACTGTTGCCATATACACATACCATTACCACCACTGGCAGATGAACTGAGCAACTAGATCTTGAGCTCACCCATGAGTATGTGGGTGAAAAGCCTGCCCGGCTGGTTCGATCCCAACACCAATGCAGCACAAATTGCATAAAAAAAGTCAACAGAACACCCAGGCTGCCGTGTACAGCGCCCAGCAGGAAATGAGTTCAAGACCTACAAACTCCCCAGGTCCACCAAGCCGTGATCGGGATACACGGGGCAAACAAATCCAATCCATAGAAGCCCAATCCCACAATCTACTGCACCCAGGGGTTCCACTGTCAACTTCATGGTGCCAGACAAGGCAGTGCACCCCCAGAGACCCTGAGGAGCCAGTGGCACCCCGGTGGCACAAGGGGAACCCAACACCTAGATTGTAAAATTAGTGTAAATTTCTTCCTTAATGCTGTCATTATATTTATTGATCGCGTTTTTTTTTTTTTTTGTCTTTTTGTCTTTGGTTCCCTCCATCATCTTCTCACCAGGATGGATCTAATCGTCTCTTTAATCTCACCTCCTCTCGGGTCTCACCTCCTCAGTGCTGTAAATGATTTCAAATTAAGAGGCACGCCCTGCAGGATGCTCCCGCAGGCGGAACGTCTTCCAACGCCGAAGCTCCTCTGATGCTACGCGGATGACGTTTAGTTCTTTACAAAGCCATGTTGAGCTCCTCGTTTGCTCTCGGTGTGGGGGAATGATGATTAAGGCAGATTGTGCCAGAGGGTGGAGGGCGTGCACCTCGAGGCTCTGAACTTCTAAGCGCACGTTTCGAGAGTTCTGGTGGAATTAACGGCGGAAAACAATCTGTGAATGTTAATGTGTCTCTTCTTACACACGGTGCTGGTTTCACAAAAGATGAATGCTTTTCTTTTTAGTTTTCGTATTATACAAAACTATTTCTTAATATTTGATAAAAAAATTTTGAACTGGTAACATTTTTTTAATAAAATAATATTTTTACACAGTTTCTGTGCTGATAAACTACTGAGGGCTAAGAGCGATCCTCTTAACAAGAACATATTCTGGCAGCGTTTGTGAATAATTGAATCCTCGCCCTGCTGCTACGGCTTTTAATCTCATCCCCTTTGAAAGTGCGATGTTGTAAGCAGACGGAAACTCCCTGCGTGTCTTGAACAGGGAATGTGAATACTGAGATTTGCCTCGATTTGCTTACTAGCTTCCATTTATCATTGTGCCTCCCAAACGCTTAGCATTCTAACGGATATGAAATGAAGATGAAAACATAAACTTTATTTTAAACATCGTCTTGCATCAGCCTTGTAGGCTGTTACCGTTTGTTAATCGCAAATTATACCCCAGTATGAGAATTTATTTAGGAAGTCCTGATTCATTTTCCAGAACTGCATCTCTTACATTAGCGCAGGTTTATTCGTCTACGCGCAGGTTATAGTACGTTATGGTTTCCATAGTAACAGCTTATACAAAAGGCACTATATAATGGACGTGCCACAAATAATTAATAGGTTTCAAAAACGCAATGAAATTTTTTGTAAGACGTCTATGGAAGGAGTCTCCAGTGCCAAGCGCTTTATAACAGTGCGTTAAAGAAATGGGATGTGATCCATCCGTAACTACCTTCATTGTTATATAGTCACAGCGGTCATGTGTGCTGTGTTACCGCAGCCGGTTTCCTCGAAATGCAAAGTTCCCAACATTTCTATCAGTGCGTGTTTGTGTATTTTTGTGTATGAGCCGTTAAAATGTTTTTCTTCGGGAGATATATTTACTCCGTCTGTCCTTTATTTCTATCAGTTGTACATGTCCGCGGCGAGATTAGTTTTTGATAGTGTGTCCTTTGCTTTGTTTGTTGACATTTGGGTGATTGATACGGGTTTATTCCGGAGATGAATAGCACGTCTCACCGAGAGCTCATATGAAAGTCTCATTTCTGCCAGTCGAGGCAGCGTAGTCAGGAAACTGATTCACGTTGGGTTTGTTGTTGTTCTTCTTGTTTATGTTGTTGTCGATGTTGCCAGGAGAAACGAGATTCATTTTAGCAGCAATCCACGGAAACATCGAGTTTGGCATTTGGGAATATTTCTCATCTCCTGTGTATCAAACTTTCTCTTTAAAAGAATCAAACTTTCTTTGTACTGTCTTAATTATAGTTATGTAAGTAATAAAGTACTCCGGCTCCTGCTGTTATAGGAAAAGAATCCAAGTCGGTGTGGTGTGATGAACTTGACGGACTCTCGCCGACCCTCTCGTAATTAATCATTTTCCTATAGCAGCACATCAACCTGTGTTTTAATCCTCTCACTCAACAGCAATTATAATACTGCTTTTTAATTATCAAACAATTGGCACTTTATACATTTTATTCATATATAGTTACTTTCAATACAATAGTATCTCATGAAATCTAAAATACATCAGTTGAGTTAAATTTACTCAGGAGAAATCATTTCTGTTAGTTGTATTACATTGTTAATTGATGTAGGCGGTATGAGGTAAATTAAGCTACATTTAACTAGCTGATATTACATTAGTCACATTAAACTGTATAAGTTGAGTTTAACAACTAAAGCCTTAAAGGTGAACCTACATGAAAAAAGTCAAATAACCTTTGTTGCATTAAAATCTTTAAACTATATTAAACTGTATTAATTTAGTCTTTTTTTTATTGTTAGTTTAGTTCAAGTAAGTTAAATTAAATTCAGTTCATCAGATTAAACCATGTTACTACAGTTGAGAAGTGAAGCATGTAAAGGTAAGAACTGAGTTAAAACTAAACTAATTGATGTGATTTGTGTTAAGTTAGTTACATTACTGTAGTTGAGTTTAAATATTGAATATTTTGAATTATATTCATCGTGCTGAATTATGTTAATTGATTTAAGTTACGTTAGTTGAGTTGATTTATGTTTAGCTGAGTTAAATGACATTAGTTGATTTAAAGTGTTTTAGGTAAACTACATTACTTACATTGCAACTGAAATGTATTTATTCAAAATATATAATTTAATTTAAATTATTATAGTGAAATTATTAAATAATTAGTTGAGTTAAAATATGTTAATTTAGTTACATTAAGTGAGTTTAATCATGTTAACTACAGCAGGTATCAGTACAGGTGTTGAGTTTGATTATTTTAAACTACAGTCTTTAAGTTTAATTATGTTAATTGGGTTAAATGACAACATTGAATTGATTTATGTTAATTGAGTTAAAATATAATTTAATTTTAATACGTTAAATTACATTAGGAATGTACTGTTTTAGTTAAAGTAAAATTAGTTGCACTAATTTAAATAAATTATATTGAATTGTGTAGGTAGGATATTTTAATTGAGTTTAATTTTGTTAGATGGGGTAAATTATGTTAGTCAAGTTGAATTATGTTAATTGATTTGAACTTTAATTTATCTGAATGACGCTAGCTTAGGTAAACCTTACCAGTCATGTTAAATTAATATAGTCATTAGATAGTCAGTTACATTAATATAGTCATTAGATAGTCAGTTACATTAATATAGTCATTAGATAGGGTCAGTTACATTTGTTAAACTGCAGTAATCAAGCTCAGATTGGTTAAATTGAATTATGTTCACGATTACCTTCAATTACTTGAGTCATCAAACACTATTAGTCGAGATAACGCTGTTAGTTTAATTACAATCATATTTAAATCAAATTACATTCATCAAGTCAAACTGCATTAGCCATGTTAAACTACAGTTTAAATTAAAAATTGGGTTAAATTGTTTACAATTGAGTTAGTTCCAGCTGACCAGGACACGACACTGTGCAGCACACTGGAGCTTTCACTAACCTGATGTGCTCGCTAATAGGTTTATAAACGTGTCCTCCCCTGACCAGGTTCATCGAAAAAAAGTGAGAAATAACATTGTATAATGAGCTGATTTCAGAGGAAAGACTGTTTCAGTAATGGCTGCTCATTAACATCTCTGCTCGGCCACTATCTAATAAAAATCCAGCGTGCCACTGAAACACTGCTCAATTAAAAAATATCCGCTAGTTTAACTCATCATTTGATAAGTTTGTGTATCCAAGGAGACCCGCAACACGCTGAGGGCATGCGAACAGGTTATGGTCTTTCTTGCATGGTGGATTTCATTAGTTTATTTCTATATTAACCGCACGTCTAAAGTTGTGTTAATAGAAATGAGTGGCTACGGAATTAGCAGGAAGTCGTCTTTGTTCTTTTGATTTTCATGGACTTGACACATGCGCGAGTGGTGAATATTTTCGGCTCTGTTCCTTCGAAATTCTTTCTGATGGCGGGGTGAAGGAATGGCGTCTAAGCGACGCATCGGAGAGGAGATGTTATTTTGTTTTGACATGTTAATTAGCAGCTATGTGATGTAGCTAGATTGTGGAAATGCTAGCGAGAAGGGCACCGCTAATGAGGACGAGCGAGACGGATAAAACACGCAGCAGGACAGGAGGGGAGTTTGATCTTCTTGCGTTTAACGTAAACTAGGTTTGATGTACCGGGGAAATTGAGTGTGAATAGGAAGGGAATTGGATAAATGTGAATATTAGCAGTTTTCACAGAGCATTAGGCCTTTTGTCTGAACAGAAAATAGAGGAAATACTCTTCACTTTTATGTATTTATTCGTTGGTTTGTTTTTCTTTTATTAGCCATGAGTTTTAACCAGTGCCATTCTAAATATCATTACCAGATCAGTTTCAATACAGATTATTATTAGTAGTAGTAGTCGTAGTAATAGTAGTAGTATTATTAAAAGAAAAATAAAAGGCTAAAAAAGAAAAAATTACAGATAAAGTTTTTTTTTTTTTTTTTTAAGTTTTTAAGTTTTTTAAGATCTGCATTAAGGACTAGGACCTTTTTCAATAATAACATATATATATATGACTATTTCTTAATATCCATCCTAAGACAAATGAGCTCATATTATTATGTTTCATGTTACTCACTTTTAACAAATTAAAGATTTTCTCTACAACCCTACAAGAGAGAAAGTTTCAAGCTAGAACCCCTGTTTACAAGTGCTGTATTTTTATTAATCAGATTCCTGATTCCTGAAGAGGGGTTTCATTTAGACCACTTTGATAAAAATAAAAAATAAAAATCCCAAAAAACTGGAAACATTTCTTTTAGAACCTCAGTCACATAGTAAAGGTTTTACAATGAACATCAGAGAATTCTATTTTTTTTTTTTAAATGGAACTTTTCCCTTTTCCCTAATTTTATTTTGATTTCTGTAAAGCTGCTTTGCAACAGTGACCGTTGTTAAAAACACAACTCCATATAAATAAAACTGAGGATTGAATTGAATCCTCTTTACACTTTAGTTATATAGTAAAGATTCTAGGGGGGAAACTACTAGATATTGGCATTAAGACATCTTAAAAGGTTTGGAGGAGACTTAAGGGGAAAAGATTATTTTTTTTATTATTATTATTATTATTTATTAGACTATTTTAGAACATCAGAGAAAGACCACAATTTTAGACAATAAGTAGTTTATAAGCGTGATTTTGTACTTCATGTAGAACCATTAGGGCTTCTATAAAGAACGCTAAAGCAGAAACCAGAGATAAGAATTGATTTAGATAATTCTCAGGGTAGATAGATGAAGCCTATGATACGATAATAAAATAAAATAAAGAACCCTAAACCCTAAATCTGTTTGTCTCTATAGTGGAATATCTTACAAGTTCCATGTAGAACGTTTCAACAGAAGGTGTAATTATCAGGGGAAAGATATATTTTGTATTAGAAACTATTTAGAACCCAAAGATCCACCACTAGCTGAATTTTTATACATTGATGGATTTTTATTTTCCAAAGAACCATCAAGCAACCTGTGTAGATCTCTTCAGCAGGGGGTTCTGGGATAAATGTTTTCCTAAAGGTTCTCAGTAGAACTTCTTCACATGTGTGTTATACTTAATGATGAAACTTAAATTAGGGTAAAATGAAACATTTAAATCAAACAACTTTTAGATTGTTTCAGTATATACAGTACAGTAGAAACCTTGAATCTCTGGTCCAGTCGAAGAAGTTTTTTACAAATGTAGAACCATTTAAGGAAGTATTTCACTTTTTACTCAGAATCTTAAGGCTTCATGGGTTTGTTCTGCTTAAAGTGTTGGCGTCTCGAGCCCTAGTCCGCCCGGCGGGGGGGCGGGTGGGGGCTTGGGGGGAGGGGGGGGGGGTGCTGGGGTGTCACTGAATAATGCCTGACCCTCTGCTCTGACCCCAGCTTTCTACCGGGATATGCGAAGAAAGAATTTCACTGTACTGTAATGTATATGTGACAAATAAAGACTTTTATTCTTCTGAAAGTTCTGGTTCCCTCCTGGGAAGCAATTGAAGCAGAACCTCTTTTGAAAGCTAAAGAAAAGACTCTTAAAGAAATCTTTTACCCTTTTTTAGACTCTGGCTCTGAGATGAGCTACTCAACATGTCACTGGTTCTGTACAATTCAGTTCGGTTTCAGACAGAACCGCATTTGGATTTCTTTCTTTTTGTTGTTCGGGGGGGGGGGGGGGGGGGGTATAAGAACCTTGTTTATTTTTGAAGCTGCTTTATGTAGATGTGGTTCCACCTAAAACATTAACAGCAAATGTACAAGAATAATAGCACCATGTTAAAACACACAAAGGAAGGAATCTTTTGTTGCTTCAGATTAGAACCTTCTGTTAAAGACACCGCGGGACCCTTTAAGGTGCTAGTTACACGTGTGTGCGATCGGTTTTAATTCCTATCAGATATTTTTGGATATTTGATCTGTTCTTCCTGAAGGGTTCCGTAACTGAGCGTTCTCTCTCTCTCTTTTTTTTCCCGCTTCAGGGCTTTTTCTAATTGCTTCTGAGACCTAATCCTCACTTTGGGAGACGGTTATTGTTTCAAATATAGCCTCCTCTGAAGATACAGCCAGCAGCACTTTGTGGAATTATTGTTCATTTCTGCCGCTACTTGGACGAGAACCCAAGCAGGAAGCTTTAATATTTTGTGTCTATGGAGGCACGGGTTCCTGCCCCGGTGCACCATCTCCAAATGATTGTGCTAATAAAGGTTCTACAGCCAAAGCAGCTGTGTGGGAGCCATGACGGAAATAACGCGGAGGGTGGGGAAATGTCACTGTCGGCTCCCCGGAGAGCCCGGTTCTAAACAAAATCTAATCAAATCAGCAGAACTGGCAAATCAGTTCATTATGAAATCTTACGCTCGCAACACCTCCTGCACAAAACCCAGAGAACATGAGGGTTATAAAAGGGTTCCTGACCCAAAGCAGCAGGAAAGCGACAGCATCGATACGGAACCGTGCGAGTACCTGGGTTCTGCTGATTACGTGGTTCTGTGAGTCCCGCAGAGAATGTCACGGTGACTGAAAGGAAGGAGCAGCGGGGGGGGGAAAGGGTGGTGTGGATATCCAGAGATGACATTTGAAGGCTTGATTTCTGTGTGTGTGTGTGTGTGTGTGTGTGTGTGTGTGTGTGTGTGTGTGTGTGTGTGTGTGTGTGTGCCCGCTCTGGGCACTTCAGGAAACCGCCTGTAGAATAAAAATCTCATTTCTCTGAGACAGTCTGCATTTGAACCCCTGCACCCACAGCTACAGCTCAATCACAGTCAACTTTCCAAGAAAAGTGAAAAAAATGCAACAGAAAGACGGGTTCCTCCGCTTAGAACCACCGTGGGGCAGGAATGGTTCTACCTAAAAAAATATATATATATATATATGTAATGAAAATAATGAATTATTTAAATAATAGTAATAACATTCCTAAGTACATCCTGAATCCCGGGTGATGCTGTGGCCAGCCTGCTATAGTTAAAACATAGAGAGAGAGAGCGCTCGGCTGCTGAGCGGCGAATCGACTCCTCGGATAGAAATGTCTGCGCACGTGGCCTTGATGACGTATTTTTGACATTCGTGGGCGTGATTTCGTATGTCGTCAGTGTAGCAGAGGAGTTAAAATGAGGAGTAAATGGTCAGAGTCGTATATTTCAAAGTTGTACTGTAACAAACACACAGAATCTCGTATCTGTAATACAAATCCTGTGAATTACGCACTGATTTTAGTCCATGGTTTTCACATTAGGGCCCCGGGATCGTTTCCCAGAACACTTGGATGGAGTGGCGTAATTGGCCCAGAAACTCTGTATTTTGTTGTTGCTGTTTCATCTTTTAAAGGTTAAACCTTAAACTCATATATTAAAATTTAAATAACATTTAAAAAGTACATTTAAATGTAGAACCTGCCCACAAGTGGCGCGACAGTAAAGTGCTCGTCATATCATCCCGAGACCGCGAGTCTGAATCCCGGGTGATGCTGTGGCCAGCCTGCTATAGTTAAAACATAGAGAGAGAGAGCGCTCGGCTGCTGAGCGGCGAATCGACTCCTCGGATAGAAATGTCTGCGCACGTGGCCTTGATGACGTATTTTTGACATTCGTGGGCGTGATTTCGTATGTCGTCCGTGTAGCAGAGGAGTTAAAATGAGGAGTAAATGGTCAGAGTCGTATATTTCAAAGTTGTACTGTGACAAACACACAGAATCTCGTATCTGTAATACAAATCCTGTGAATTACGCACTGATTTTAGTCCATGGTTTTCACATTAGGGCCCCGGGATCGTTTCCCAGAACACTTGGATGGAGTGGCGTAATTGGCCTCATGTCGAACGTTGCTAATACAGGAGAAGGTTGTGTAAAGGGTGCGAGGGGTTGAAACGTGAACGTGTCAGAATCTCTCACTTTAATTTGTGCAGTTTGGGAAAATTGATTTTTTTTATTGATTTTTATTATATATATATATATATATATATATATATAAATTGGCGATTCATCCTGTGCTAGACTTGTGTTTGTCTAATTGAAAGCACTTTCGAACGTATAAGCCCCGCCCCAGGGGCGTGTCTGCGTGTTTTTCTTTCCAAACTGTTGTTCGGCGGAGAAGAACTCGTTTTTTTCCGTTCACGCGGAATCGGATCGTGGCTCGCGACATGTTTCACAGACACGTGTGCAGGGAATGCCAGAGGGTGCCATTACTATTGCACAGTATTGTGAGGCATGTAACGGATTTAGTGCGAAGCTGTTAAAAGCCCTATGACTAACTGAGTACTGAGCAATCGCATGAATGTGGGCACACACACACACACACACACACACACAAACACAAGCACATGTACACACACACACACACACACACACACACACATGTGCTTTATAAAAATATAGGAGACAGTGTTAGTATTCCAGCAGCCTCTGAGCACAGCATGAAATCTGCAGGTCGTGTGTGATGATGGCTCACTCCTACGTACTGTGTGTGTGTGTGTGTGTGTGTGTGTGTGTGTGTGTGTGTGTGTGTGTGTGTGTGTGTGTGAGAGAGAGAGAGCTGCTCATCCTCAGGGCTCTGCACATGTTACTGGAACAGCTGGAAGCCCGGCTTTTTAACCTTGTGTAACAGAAATAATAGACGACATGCCAGGTGAGGAAGTCGACTCAGGTACGGCGTGATGGGAGAGAGAGAGGACGCTGTCGGTGCCATGGTGTTAGAGTTAAACAATCAACGACGGAGTGACACAGAGTGACACAGAGTGACCAGGTGACGCCGGCGACCTGCTGCTTTATTATAGGAGGATGTTTTCATTTACATTCGCAGCATTTGGCCGACGCCGTCATCCAGAGCCACTTACATTCTTACTTCATTTTAACCTCGGAGCAGTTGAGGGTTAAGGGCCTCGCTCAGGGGCCCGACGCTCAGGGGCCCGACGCTCAGGGGCCCGACGGTGGAAAGCTGGTTACCACAGAGCTACCGCTGTTTAATTTCTCTTGACAACGGTTTTTCTTCATCAGAAAACAACAGATTGTACTTCTTGTATCCAATTATAGTTTGTTTCACTTAAAACAGCCGCTCCCTAAACCCGCCCACTTATATACTCAAAGTTTCTCAAAAAATTTAAATAACTAAATAAATACTAATAAAAAAACTGCTTCCTTTTTTTTGGGAAAATATAAACTTCTGAAATATTTTGAATAATTTTTAATATGTGTGATTTTTTTCTGCTGTTTTTTTTCTCCTTACATTTTTATGCTTAGCTAACAATATCAACAAATTAACAAAATTTAAATTTACATAAAATGGAGAAAAAACTAAAAAGTATTTAATATTTAAATTAAATTGAATAATAATAATAATAATAATAATAATACTGCTATATATACATCATCATGGGGAGCCTGGAGCCTATCCCAGGGGGACATGAGGTGGGGTACACCCTGGACAGGGGGGCACTCCATCACAAGACACACACACACACACACACACACACACACACACACACTACGGGCAATTTGGGAACACCAATTAGCCTAACCTGCATGTCTTTGGACTGTGGGAGGAAACCGGAGTACCCAGAGGAAACCGCCAAGCACCAAGCTGGGAATCGAACTCAGAACCTGGAGGTGCGAGCGACAGTGCTAACCACTAAGCCGTCGCGCCGCCTATACAGAAACACTTGTTAGAAAAAATTATCTCCATAGACCGGTGTGGAACCATATATGGTAACTTTGATTTGCAACACAAAAATGACCAAAACATCATAAAAAAAAAAGTAAAAAAAAATTAAGCAAATTCTAATTTCCAAATATTTCAATGAGTCCAATATAAAGGGTTATTTGTCTATTTGTCCAATCGCAGAGGCGCTGATAAGACGAAGTGCGGCAGACAGAAGCTTTAATATAACCGGAGTGCGGATACTTTTTGACTCACCCTCGTATAATATAGAAAGATCTTCATGTCGTTTCATGTTATTACTAAAATGAGAATAATCTGCGCTGGTGAAGTGTGTGTGTGTGTGTGTGTGTGTGTGTGTGTGTGTGTGTGTGTGTGTGTGTGTGTGTGTGTGTGTGTGTCTGTGTGTGTGTGTGTGTGTGTGTGTGTGTGTGTGTGTCTGTGTGTGTGTGTGTGTGTGTGTGTGTGTGTGTGTGTGTGTGTGTGTGTGTGTGTGTGTGTCTGTGTGTGTGTGTGTGTGTGTGTGTGTGTGTCTGTGTGTGTGTCTGTGTGTGTGTGTTGTGTGTGTGTGTGTGTGTGTGTGTGTGTGTGTGTGTGTGTGTGTGTGTGTGTGTCTGTGTGTGTCTGTGTGTGTGTGTGTGTGTGTGTCTGTGTGTGTCTGTGTGTGTGTGTCTGTGTGTGTGTGTCTGTGTCTGTGTGTGTGTGTGTCTGTGTGTGTGTGTCT